>JAURVB010012893.1:0-29639 GCA_033002965.1 Piper betle | reverse complement strand
TGTAATAATTTATAAATTTATTATTTTGACCACTTAACTCATATTCCTTTAAATTAATTATTTTAATGATTTTAACACGAGTTGTATTATTATTATGATTTTTAACTCAACCCATATCGAGTCAACCCGAAATTACAAAGCTGCAATTCAGCAGGACGTGCTACTATGCTTGGCAATTTCTAGCAGGACGTGCTACCATTCTTAGCTGCAAATTCTATGAAATCTCACCTTTAATTACCACAACATGAGTAAGGACGTTGATGCAGCAACTGATTTGCAAAAGATTATGACTTGTTGCTGTAATTAATCGCAAACATACAAGAATTGCTGCACGGCAGCAACTTATGTTCGTGGGTGAATTCCTGGTTCTAATCCAGCTACATCCTCCCTTTTTCTTGTTGATTTCAGGTCTTAGTTTCCATGATTATCTTGTATTATAATCTTTGATCATATGTATGCATGCAAACTAAGAAGAAGAGAGGAAGAAACTTACCAAAACAATGGGGAAGCCGGCGTTTGTCCAAGGAGCTTATGTGCATGACGCCCCCCTCCTTCTCCTTATAAAATGAAAGAAGGCCTAGGGTTTATGAAAACACACTTTGTTGCCGGGTAAATGGGTAAGTGATACGGTTCACTTTACTAGTTTAAACGGTTAAATGGTATGGTTTACTTAACCGGGTAAAAATACTTAACCGGTTAACTAATACTTTCCACTTGACCGGGTAATTGATAATTAACCGGGTAGCGGGTAAATAATTTAAATAAATTCATGGATACCAACGTTCGATCCCACCGCGTCGAATATATATATATATATATATATATATATATATATATATATATATATATATATTTATTTATTTATTTATTTATTCCAAAATGCTTTACATGGTGCAATGGCGCAAGACGGCTCATTATGCACTTGTGCAGTACTCAAAAGGGTGAGTTAGTGGCAAATATCGGTAACTATGGGCCGAGGGCCACCTAGCGTAAGTGTGCATGCATAGGATAGTAGCTAGATGGGCAGCCACCCTCCTAGTGTTTTTTATCACTAATACGGGTTGTCTCCGCAGGTATGAGCATGGAAGGATAGGAGGAGTCGGGGCGGCTAGGCGGCTCTATTGTTCGGACTATTCTTTTTTGGGAGTTATTTGCATAGGCAGTGGGATTTTGGTTTGGTTCATGGGACTTAGATTATTCCGAGCATTTATATATTAAATTTATTGTTATGGATTTATTTAAAATCTTAAAAATTAATTTATGAGATACTTAGTTTTATATAGTAACACCTGGCTCGTGGCTCGGAATGGGCGGTTGTTACACATGCCCGTGTCCTCCTTTCTTAGCCAACCACTCCACCAAGCCTGCAACTTTTCCGACACTTTCTTGCCGTAGCCATGAGGAATTTTCCACTGGACAGCAGCCGCCCGGCCCGTGGTAACCCCAGTCATGAGGGCACCAGCTCCGCCAACCCAGCCCCTAAACCGGCGATTATGTATAGAATTTTAACCAATCTTATTTGACAAAGAAATGCCTTATGATCTTATTGTGATGCAAATGGTGTGATTGTAAATAGAGGTTAGTTTAAATTTAAATGCATGTTAACGGATGATAATGATAAATTATGGTTAGACAATTAATTCCTAAATTACGTATATAGTTTTTTTGTGATCGAATGCCATAGGTTGAGATGTAGACAAAAATTCTTGTGGTTGTATTGTATGGATTGTAGGATTCATTATATTGGGCGTTATTATTTAATCTTGTTGTGTATATATGAAGTAAGAGCTCACTGCCCCTAGGTGCGAGAGCATGCTCAAACCTTCTACCACGTCCTTTTAGGACTAATCCCTGTTTTACACTTTATTCTATTGTATGTTTGTTTTATTACATGAAGGATACTGATTAGGTAGTATTTAATCAGATCCCACTTAAACCAGGACATTTAATCAACTAGTTTCTCCAGATTCGCCCAACCCTCGAGGATGAGATCCCTTGAGTTTGTTTTTGAAAATAAGATCCACCATAAGTTGCCTTCGGGTTTATTATATAAATCCTTTCCCAGACCTACATATATAGTTTTATCACATTTGAGTGAGATGAGAGATGGGAAAATTGACTCACACTTACCATGAGAGGGTTCACGTGCCAATTAAAACGGGCTCTAGATTAGTGGCAGGCTGTTCCAATCCCAAGGGATCTTGACAACTCTGCGTTTGAGTTGCTCACAACTGGAGAACATACAGGTTTACGGGTACTGTTAAGTAAAGCGCACATCTGGGCTTGTGGTTCAAAGGGTACTAAAGGCGACTACTTGAAAGTAGTTGGCCATCCTGCTCAAGGCTTGGAGAATTATGGAGGAAAGGAGAGGGCTTAGGATTACAAGTAGTCCCAAGTGACTAGGAAAATTAAATGAGAAAATGTTGAGGAGGCATTAATAGACTAGTCAATTCGGGATGCTATCATGTGTATAGCCTAGCAGCTCCTAAGTGGTGCCCTTTAGAGAGTTTTGGTGTAGTATATGAAGGTTTTTCTTCATAAGAGAGTTAGCTCTCATAACCAGTTTATTATAGTTATATTTTGAAATAATAACATTCATTATTAACGTGTTTTTATAATATATGTAGGTGATGAGCATGAGTTTGATGTGCCAACCGGTACGGAGGAGCAGTGATGTCTCTTGCACATACATGTCAAATGATAGAATGTTTAATATTTTGTTTATGTTGTTATTATATTGAGAACGAAGTGATTAAATGTAAGACATGATGATATGATGTGAAATGTGAAAAAATGCATAAGTGGGTCAAGACCCAGATTTAGAGTGATGTATACAATAGATTAGAATTCTATATGAATGCTACTATATATATATAGATATATTTGTATATATTGTCTTACAAGGTGGCCCTTAATTGCACTTTTAGGGGAGATTCAGTACATTTTTTTTAGAATTTTTATTAATTTTATTGCAATTGTTTCTGGTGAGTAAATTGGTGTTTTGTGTCATCCATTAGCTACATGTCAGGGTTATGTGCATTCATCCATGTATAACGATTCGTATCAACATCATAAAATGCCATGAATAGATCCACACAAGTTGCATTCGGGTTAGCCGACCTAGCCCAGGACCTGTGATATTCTTGTTCGGCTCACAAGCATGAACCAGATTACTAACTGTTTGCTCAGTTAGATGTGAGTAGGGCACGTTGTGGTTCTCACACAGGTAGAATAAGTATAAGATGGATAACAGATCTGAATGTCAGTAGGAATTTGACAGGCATGTCATGATGAGCACTTCATTGCCTCCCCCTTCCACTAGTTTACATCCATCCTGAGAGAATTTTTGACTTCTCTTAGCCAAATAGAGACCTCGATATGATGAGGAACAAGATATAGCTACAGTGGCATCAGCAGAATAGAGGAGTTTGACTTGTATTAGAATATTAGGTTAGTGAGGAAGTCTTTTAGAGAGAGTGATTCCCTTGTGTTTTGCTAGTATGATTAGGTTCTTACCTTGAACCATAGGGTTGAGCCTTACCCTAAGTATATAGATGCCTTCATGGTACTAATTAGGGCGCATGTAGGTGTTTGCAGACGGATTGTGTGATTATGATTTTACCCCAGCTAGAGAGCTATGCATACATGGACTTACAAAAGAATAGACCATGCTAACTGTTACGGGGTTTAGCTCGTGGGACGGTCGAGAGCTAGGGTTTGGCGGTTGTCCCTAGCATTCCCGCGTCCAAGTCGGGTGGCCGGTGCTATCCGAGTGTTGAACAACCTACCGAGCATTTATCCGTGATGTGGGCAAGTCCAAGGTCTGACTGGCGCATGTGGTCTATCGGGCGAGTTGCTGTGCGGGCGAGCTACCGTGCAGTACCGATAGCAGGCTGTGGCGGACAATTGGTCGGTAAGGAGTACCGAGCAGGCCGCTACCTGGTACCGAGTGTGGTGCGGGTTCCAGGCGCGTGCAAGGTCAGGCGCAGCCGGGACATTCTACCGAGCAGCGTGGCGGGTAGAAGTGCGGGTTCCGGATGCGTGGGATGCGAGCGACCAAGCATCATGACCAGGCGAGCCAGGCACCAGGGCCGTGCGCTATCGTGCAAATGGGCGGTAGTCACGGGTGCGCAGGTGTGCAGGTGACCGAGCCAAGGAGCGGCAGGGGTTATCGTGCACGCGCATGGGTGCTGTGGAACGGGCAGACCAGGGTTCAGTACTGGGGTCGCTGGTTCGATAAGGCGACCACACCACACCCAGGAGGGGTTCGGTGTTGGGTCGAACCAAGAATGCGATCAGTCTTTTGCGCCACACCCAGGGGTAGGCTTTCCGGTAATTTTGCTGGAATCCCAGGGGGTGAGTGATGACAAGGCTTGGAGCATGAGGACCGTTGATCGTGGATTGGACGGTGAGGATGCAAGCTGGGGACGTGGTGCCCACTAGTCCGGAAGGTCTATATAAGGAGATGCCATCCTTGTGTAGAAATCAGAACAACAAAAGAGAGTTGAGTGTGTGAGTGATCTCAGTGGGGGAGTGAAACTTGGTCGGGCAAGGGGACGCCTTGGGGTTACTGCAGTCAGGCCGAGGAGGGTCTGGAACACCAAGGGGGATTACCGGGGTAGTCGTCGTCCGCCTTTAGGGTCAAGGCTCACACACCTGTTGTTCGGCAACCCTGCGCGGTGAACCGAGGGTTGGGTGAAGTCCTGTCGAGTGAGGGTCGAGAGGCACGGTCGTGGGGTTTGCATGTCCACGACCGGCGGGTAGTCTAGAGGGATTACCTGTGTATATCCTGTATTCACGTTGTAAGAATAGAGGTTGGGATTTATCCTGTAATTGGTGTGATGTATCCGTCATGTTTGTGCACCGTGGTCTAGACCAGTGATTCCGTGGTCTAGGGGCACCGAGCAGGGTACTCGGTACGTGGGGCGTGTAATCACTTGTGACTTGGTGATCGGTGTGTGTGTTCGGTACAGGGGCTGGTAACCTGGTTACGGTACGCAGGCGTTGGTAGCTGGGCGCGGTACCGGGACTGGGTGCGTGCGATACTTGCAGGCGTGCGGTCCGAGGCCGCTGTGCACCACAGCACGTTGGGGTGCGGAGGTGGTGTTGGCTGGTGTTTCCAGGGAGGGAAACACGCCGCACAGTGGCAGTTTGGGCGAAAAATTTATCCCCTAAACTGACCCCTGTGACAGAGGTATCAGAGCTCGGAGTTCGGTGAAAGCCGAAGGCTTTGCGAGGCACGATTCTACTTTCAGAGGAAAGTCTCCACACTTTGCCAGTAAGCAGGTACCAAGAGATGGACACACAGGAGCGTGTGACACGGCTGGAGGTGCTGGTGGGCGGTCCAACCAGTAGCGACGATGGGCGAACCATCTTCGAGCAGCTACAGTCCTTAACGGAAGGGATGAAGGACTTGAGTTCTCGGGTGAGCGACATACCCGGGACCAGCCGTAGCAAGGATGAAGCAACGGCGGGACTGTTGGAGGAGTTCCGGGATATCATAGAGGCTTTACACACTGACGTTGTTCTGTTAAAGCAGGTTGTCGCCAGATATCCTCAACCAGGTTTGGTTGACCGTGCAGCCGAAGAAAGCTCGGTTCCAGGAAGGCTCAAGGTGCCGGAGCCAAAGAAGTTCGAGGGAGCTAGGTCAGCCAAGGACCTAGGGAACTTCATCTGGGACATGGAAGAGTACTTCGTTGCTGCGAACATACCCGAAGAGCGCCAGGTTTCTTTGGCCAGCATGTATCTATCGGGGGATGCCAAATTGTGGTATCGTACTCGCACCGAGGAGGATCGGAGTGCTGGTCGACCCCGAATGGAGACCTGGAATTCCTTAAAAGAGGAGCTTCGGGAGCAGTTCTTGCCATCTAACACTACATGGGTGGCAAGGGACAGGCTCAAGAATTTGAGACAGTCCGGAACAGTGCGGGAGTATGTCCAGGAGTTTAGCTCTTGTCTCCTCGACATCAGAAACATGTCGGAGGAAGATAAGTTATTTAACTTTATCTCTGGTTTGCAGCCTTGGGCTCAGGTGGAGTTGAGGCAGCAGAAAGTCCAGGATTTGCCTGCGGCTTTGGTGGCAGCCGACGCCTTGGTGGACTTGCAACCGCGATCGCGTGTCAAGGAGGATACCCAGGGCAAGATGACCAAGGGCGGTCGAGACAGCCAACGGGAGGGCAGAAGGCCATTCCGGCCAAAGAGGGGGCCAGACATTGCGTCAGGCAGCAGGGATCGTGGGCCGGGTGTTCCAGCATCCGGGTGCTTTCTGTGTGGTGGTCCGCATCGGGCAAAGCAGTGTCCGAGCCGAGGTAAGGTGAATGCCTTGGTGGCGGATGCAGACCAGGACCAAGAGGAGGAGCCTCTTGCCCGAGCGTCTACCCTTCAGATACTCGGGGCGTTGCGAGCTGAACGCTCAGCTTCTGAGGGAGCTGGCCTGATATACGTTCCATGTGTAGTGAACGGGAGAGCAGTTTCAGCCTTAGTAGACACTGGTGCTACGCACAACTTTGTTTCCAATGGGATGGCGTTGGAACTAGGGTTGAAGACTGGGATCGTGACCAGCAAGGTGAAGGCGGTGAACTCACAGGCGAGACAGGTGCAAGGTATAGCCAGAAATGTCAGAATTTGCTTGGGGAAGTATGAAGGGCGAGTTGATTTGATGGTCATCGAACTCGATGATTTTGATCTGATACTCGGGAATCCTTTCATGCGTTCTGCTGGTGTGGGAGTGTTTCCACAGCTGGAAGGTATACTGATCGCGAATGAAGCGGGTGCATGTTTTGTTCGTGGGCAGAGAGGATCTTCCGGGGTCAAGTGCAGCACTGTCAGGGAGAAGCATCTGTCGGCAATGCAGGTGACTCGAGAGTGCACGGGGGACTTGACTGGCCTTGCAGGAGTGGTGATGATCCAACCGGACCAGGTGGTGAGGGTACCGGATTTGCTGGTAGATGCTGAGTCTACCGAGTTGCCAATGGGGTCTTCCGAGAGGACGATCGTTCACCAGATCGAGTTGGTGCCAGGGAGGGTACCAGCGCCGGCGCACTAGAGTGTGGTGCCGGACGAACTCACACAGATCCAGATGTGGTTCCTGGATGGGGGAAAATTCAGCCGTCATGCACCATGGGTTACAGGAGGTGACCGTGTGGAAGAAGTACCCAGTTCCTTGGAGTTGGACCTGACGTCGGGAAGTGATGGGTGGATCACGAGGGTCAACCGATGCAGGGCTCAAGGAGCATTCTCTGTGTGAAGAGCCGTGTGAGTTCGTGATTAGGGGAGTTGTGCTTCCTAGAATTGGCCGAGTAAGGTGCGAGTGAGGAATCAGGCGGATTCCATTGCCGAGTGGACGCCAACAGGGGTGACTGGAAGGAAGAACTTCCTAGGAGTTTGGCCAATTACTGGAAGTTTGTACATGGATTGCGCCATGTAGGGTCATCTTTGAATAGGTTTGGTCGGTGCCATACCTTACAGCTTTTGGTGTGATAAGAGCTGTGATCATCGGAGCCAATTCTGGAACGGCCGGGTTCCAGGCAACCGTTGGAGTAGTGACGCACTTCAGACAAAAGCCGGGATGGTGGAAGGCAGCAGGGGCTGGCCAGGAGTACATTGTCCAACTGTGGCGGGTTTACTCGTTGGTCTGAGTTCATTGTCAGGAGGACAATGAAGCTTACGCCTTCTTCAAGACCCATGGAGAGAGGGTTAGCAGCTTCAGATCGTGATAACGAGAAACTTGGTTGACAGAGCAAGTCGGAGCTTGACTCAAGTGTTGGTTAGATGATACCGTTAGTCTATGCCAGTAAGGACATCGGCTATTCAGTCCTACGGATAGGCTAAGACAAAAGCTGAGGTTCCACATTCCCCAGTGGAAGGGCATTCAGAAGGGTCTGGATGTGTACCCGAAGTTAGGGTGATCGTTGTTGGCGACATGCTGATAACGTAGCTTTTGTGAAACCCTGATTGGGAGTACCACAGGGTAAGGTGCATAGAAAAGAGTTAGTGACTGGGATGCTGCAGCACTAGCTTCACCTGGAGATCTTGAAGCTCGATCTCATGGACATGGTGTCCAGTTTCCCGAAGAAGAAGGGAGCAACAGCAGGGTTACTCTATCGAGTCTCGGAGTACGCTGTTCGGAGCAGTGCCCAGGATTACCCAACTGTGGGCTGCTTGCCGAATCATGGGGAAGTACGCGAGGTACAAGCGGAAGGAAAGAGATCGGTAACCAGTAACCAAGCTCAGTCGGGAGAGGCTGAGATATGGATGCATTACTCAGGAGGAGTATGTGAGACGTTCATTACCTCTTGCACGGTGCAGCTAGAAAATCTGCATTGTGGTCAGCTAACGAGGCTTAGTTCTCCGACGTTGTGGACCGAGGATGGTGCAACGGGCCGAATGAGGAGAAATGCGGACCTGACGGGGAGGGCATATCATTCCGCGTGGAGAGCAAGTGATGCTGACGCTCATGCCCAGATTTTGGGAGAAAATCTGGTGTACCAAGTGAAGGTACGGGTTCCTTTGTGTGTTTTCCAAGGGGATTTGGTCAGTCCGGTTTGAATAGCTGTCTGTATGGGCTTCTACTACTGCCGGCGAATAAGAGGGAGTAGGGACTTTTGAAGCAGAGGTACGTCAACCTGGGGGCTTCGAAGGAGCAGACGGAGTGATTCAAGTGGGAACAGGAAGGAGATCTTTGCGTGAGATGGGTCAAGAGGCAGGGCAGGACTCAAACCTCCGATGAGGACATCGGGTCTCATTGGTGGGGGAGACTGTTACGGGGTTTAGCTCGTGGGACGGTCGAGAGCTAGGGTTTGGCGGTTGTCCCTAGCATTCCCGCGTCCAAGTCGGGTGGCCGGTGCTATCCGAGTGTTGAACAACCTACCGAGCATTTATCCGTGATGTGGGCAAGTCCAAGGTCTGACTGGCGCATGTGGTCTATCGGGCGAGTTGCTGTGCGGGCGAGCTACCGTGCAGTACCGATAGCAGGCTGTGGCGGACAATTGGTCGGTAAGGAGTACCGAGCAGGCCGCTACCTGGTACCGAGTGTGGTGCGGGTTCCAGGCGCGTGCAAGGTCAGGCGCAGCCGGGACATTCTACCGAGCAGCGTGGCGGGTAGAAGTGCGGGTTCCGGATGCGTGGGATGCGAGCGACCAAGCATCATGACCAGGCGAGCCAGGCACCAGGGCCGTGCGCTATCGTGCAAATGGGCGGTAGTCACGGGTGCGCAGGTGTGCAGGTGACCGAGCCAAGGAGCGGCAGGGGTTATCGTGCACGCGCATGGGTGCTGTGGAACGGGCAGACCAGGGTTCAGTACTGGGGTCGCTGGTTCGATAAGGCGACCACACCACACCCAGGAGGGGTTCGGTGTTGGGTCGAACCAAGAATGCGATCAGTCTTTTGCGCCACACCCAGGGGTAGGCTTTCCGGTAATTTTGCTGGAATCCCAGGGGTGAGTGATGACAAGGCTTGGAGCATGAGGACCGTTGATCGTGGATTGGACGGTGAGGATGCAAGCTGGGGACGTGGTGCCCACTAGTCCGGAAGGTCTATATAAGGAGATGCCATCCTTGTGTAGAAATCAGAACAACAAAAGAGAGTTGAGTGTGTGAGTGATCTCAGTGGGGGAGTGAAACTTGGTCGGGCAAGGGGACGCCTTGGGGTTACTGCAGTCAGGCCGAGGAGGGTCTGGAACACCAAGGGGGATTACCGGGGTAGTCGTCGTCCGCCTTTAGGGTCAAGGCTCACACACCTGTTGTTCGGCAACCCTGCGCGGTGAACCGAGGGTTGGGTGAAGTCCTGTCGAGTGAGGGTCGAGAGGCACGGTCGTGGGGTTTGCATGTCCACGACCGGCGGGTAGTCTAGAGGGATTACCTGTGTATATCCTGTATTCACGTTGTAAGAATAGAGGTTGGGATTTATCCTGTAATTGGTGTGATGTATCCGTCATGTTTGTGCACCGTGGTCTAGACCAGTGATTCCGTGGTCTAGGGGCACCGAGCAGGGTACTCGGTACGTGGGGCGTGTAATCACTTGTGACTTGGTGATCGGTGTGTGTGTTCGGTACAGGGGCTGGTAACCTGGTTACGGTACGCAGGCGTTGGTAGCTGGGCGCGGTACCGGGACTGGGTGCGTGCGATACTTGCAGGCGTGCGGTCCGAGGCCGCTGTGCACCACAGCACGTTGGGGTGCGGAGGTGGTGTTGGCTGGTGTTTCCAGGGAGGGAAACACGCCGCACAGTGGCAGTTTGGGCGAAAAATTTATCCCCTAAACTGACCCCTGTGACAATAACCAGATAGAGTGATCCCAGTGTATGCTCATCTTGATTAATAGCCTTCTTTGAGAGTCTACCATAACGATAGTAGTCAGGTGAGTCAAGATTAGCGCTACAAATCAGTATAAGATGGCAAGTCACATACCAGTCATGGAGCAGACGAGGCACATGTCGAACCTTACTATGAGTCCCCGCAGACTTGAGGGAGATAGTGGTTCTTTGGGTTGTTTAAACCCTACCCATTTAGAAGTGCGTGACTAGTATAGTATCAATGAAACAAGTGCCTACTATTAGCTGATTGACTAGAGCCACTTATGAGCCATTTATAAGATTTGTCGTTGATTAACTGTTCTACATACTGATCATCTGTGGCACAGTAAATTATGGTGATCTTTGAAACAAGTCCATAGATCTACCAACATTTTGGCCACCTAGTACGTTACACAGGGATTTCATCTCCCTTGTCACTTGCATGATACTTGACTTTACTATAGATCAAAGTGACATACCTATGTAGTAGGTTTTTCTTAGTCTAGTGGATTTCCCAGTTTATTGAGAGTTATTGAGCAGTATTACTAGATTTTCACGAATTTCGGCCTCCTTTCCTATAACCCAGAGATGTTAGGCAGAGTAGAGTTTTCACTTAAGAATTTCCACTCACCCCTCTAGATATATCATTTCTACTATTAGTTATCCAGATGATTGAGAAGAGCAGACATTGACCAGAACACATGCTATGGACTATTGTAGTTCCAAGCAGAGTATGCTTACATACTCCTTAAGACACGTTGTGCATGCATAGGTGTTCTTGCTTTTTCCATCACAGAGAGCTCCCTTCGGTAGCAATTAGTGTTTGTATAGATAGTTACTAGAGCCATAGTATGCAGATAGAGTCTTAGCAGTTATCCTTACTCTCTTCTAGAACAGAGTGAGATACTTGACTCAGGACCAAGTCAACTAGGACTCGCTAAGCAATCTAGTTCCTTATACAAGGATACCTGAGAGTTGGATCTAAACTGGCGACAGTGAGCCGTGTAGCTCATTAGCCTATACACCCGTACCAAACAAGAGACTCATAGTACACCTTAGAATAGCTGTAGGGCATAGGATAGAGGTTTCCTGAGAGTACATGTTGTTGACTTTTCACATCGATGAGGTTCATATAGACATGGGTAGATGATAGTAGGTAGGTCTTGCCCTAGACATAGTCTTCCCATATATAGCTTAGATTAGCACCTTGCAATACTCTAGATTATTTGCTTGACTAACCCAGTAGGCCCATACGGGCGACCTAGAATTTTTCACCGAGTTAGTAATAGGGATCAAAACCAAGGAGAATGTTGATGGAAATGTCAGAACAGGCATAAAAAGTTTAGAATCGAGAAGCTTTGATATTGAGAGCATCACCAGCAGAACTTGCCATATCTGCACAACTATAGTCAGTGACAATGTACATGACTATTGAAGTAGTAGAGGATACAATTGATGTGTATCTAGATTCTAGGTTTTAGTTTCCGTAGAACCTCCTTGAGTTGAAATTTTGAGGACAAAATTTTTATAAGGAGGGAAGGTTGTAAAACCCATGACTCGAGTTATGGTTTTATAGTTAGAACCTGTGGATTCGATGATTATTTTCAGTTAAGTCAATTTCAGGAACAGGAGTACAAATCTGAGGCCGGTCATGTGTTATGAGCCACTGAGGTTCATGTGTACCCAAGCATATAATGATAATATCATGAATGCAAGAGAAAAGAATGAGTTATCAGAATATATAAGAGTATGCCAGTTTCTTTTATATATGTATTACATCGTAGAATTTGTTTTATGGCTATTTACTGCTGTAATGACCCGAAAATAATAATAATAGTAATTACGTTCAGACGCAGTGGGATTAAACGTGGGAAAAAATTCGTTAGCTGGATAAGTATGAATTACCTGGTTAATTGAAAAGTAATTTTTAATTGGATAATTCTAGTTGAATCGGTCGAGTCGACTACATTATTTATCTAATTAACCATTAGTGAACCATACCATGTACCCATTTAACAGGTTAAGTGAAATGGATAAGTGGACCATGTTGATTACCCAATTACCCGGTTGAAGGAATTACGATGAAGGGTGCTTCCACGTACCCTAACCGTCATTATATAAAGGAAAAGGGGGCGTCATCTACATTTTTCCTCCTTAGAACAGACACCGGATTTCCTCCTTCGCTCAGGTAATTTTCTTTCCTTTCTTTTTCTTTTTGTTGCATGCATACACATGTTGCATAAATCATAAACATGATAAACATAAGAATTAAATGAGAAATCAACACGGGAAGAAGAAACCAGGAGGACGTCCAGCTGTTTTTCACTACCAATTCTAGTGCCAGTGCCTCGCACACCCCGGCCGTAGCCTTTTTATGGGGAGGCTATCACTGCACTCCAGTGCCAGTGCCTTGCACACCCCGGCCGTAGCCTTTTATGGGGAAGCTATCACTGCACTCAGGTGATTGCTATGCCCCGTTTGTGGGGAAGCTCTCACTACCAACTCTAGTGCCAGTGCCTCACACACCCCGGCCGTAGCCTTTTTATGGGGTGGCTATCACTGCACTCCAGTGCCAGTGCCTTGCACACCCCGGCCGTAGCCTTTTTATGGGGAGGCTATCACTGCACTCCAGTGCGATGGAGGAATCGCTGTGCCTCACTCACCCCGGCCGTAGCCTTTTTATGGGGCGGCTATCACTACTCCAAAACAATGTCGATGCATTACACAATTTATGCACATAATACGACCCAGTGTCGGACTGAGTCAATTCTTTGACCCCGGTTGCACTCGGTGCATGGTGGTCGAATCTGGGCTCAGGCCGACCTAGGCTACCAACAAGGAAAATATGATGTTCTACCTATTATACGTACCTGACTTGTGATTTCGTCTGACTATGATCCGTTAACCCTAATCTGAATAAGGGCATAAAATTATACATTAGTATAATTTTATTTTGCATGAACCTACATGCAACTACATGACTAATATACTATCAATTTTAAATGATGTAATTAGTTCATGTTAGTCTTTATTTCTTATTAAATTTTCAGCAATTCTAATGATAATTAATTATTAATTATCCCCATCCAAATCCCCATTATCTAATTGATAATTCAATTATTAACATATCCCATACTTTAGTCTTTTGTATTTACCTTATATTCTAACTCAACCGCATCGAGTTCTCCTATATTGACCTGGTTGCCATCCCACTTTAACAATTCATTTAACGACCCCAAAGCTCCCAGCTTTATTGTAATCAACCAGCAAAAGCCGGTATTTTCACCATGCATGGCGACCAACCAGTAATGTGGCGGCCTCCATTTGCTGCTATGGCGTCACCAAATTGGCCACCACATGGCAACCCTCAACCAGTCCTTGGTGACCCCATCCTGGCCACCCAAACAGCAACCCCGACCAGACCCATGGCGACTATTCTAGTCAGCCACATAAACAGCACCCGACCAGCCCGTCTTCTTTTCCTTCCACCCAATCTCAGACCCCATCTTCTATCTACCCCACTAATCTGATTGGAAAAACACCAAAGATCCAACCTTTATCCGCTGCTGTCTCATGGAACTCGGACTACACCCTACATGGGGACCTTAATTTCACCATTCATGGTGGCCGACCAGCAGCCATGGCGACCATGTCCTGCCCCATCAAGGTGACGACCAGCACCACCCCAAGTGACGACCAGTCTGCCCTTTCCATGGCGGATCCACGTCTGGCCAGCAACACCACCCAATCAACACCAACCTGGTCTCCCTACACTTCCTGATTTACATCTCTCCCCGCCGGTCTGACTCGGCCACCCAAGGCGACTCCGTCCGGCCAGCAGCACCGCTGGGAACACTCCCTACTTCCAGCACGTCAACCCTACTCACAAGGATGGAGGATGGTGTTGTTGCTGCTGCTAAAACAGCAGGACGTCCTCCTGGTTTTCTTCTTCCCTTGTTGATTTCTCATTTGATTCTTATGTTTAACATGTTTATGATTTATGCAACATGTGTATGCATGCAACAAAAGAAAAAGAAAGGAAAAGGAATTACCCGAGCGAAGGAGGAAAGCCAGCATCTGTCCAAGGAGGAGAAAGATGTAGAAGACGCCCTCCCCTTCTCCTTTTACAAAGAATGAAATGACGGCTAGGGTTTGTGGAAACACCCTTTCACCGCAATTCCTTTAATCGGGTAATTGGGTAATCAATACGGTTCACTTAACCATTTCACTTAACCTCTTAAACGGGTACATGGTATGATTCACTTAAATGGTTAAATGGATAAATAATTCACTTAACCTCTTAAATGGGTACATGGTATGGTTCACTTAAATGGTTAGATGGATAAATAATGTGGTCGACTTGACCGATTCAAGTAGAATCGTCCGGTTAGAAATTACTTCTCAATTAACCGGGTAATTCATACCTAACCAGCTAACGAAATTTTTTCCCCACGTTCGATTCCCCCGCGTCGAACGTTATTATTATTATTATTATATATATATATATATATATTTATTTATTATTTTATTTTTCCGGGTCTTCACAATCTCCCCAACTTAGAATTATTTCGTCCCCGAAATATCATAGCATAAATAGGATGTTCATGACTAAGTACATCTCCGGTATAAGTTCATGTTACAACAATTACACGGACTTATGCTACAAACAGGCTAGGATATTTTCTGGCCATTTCCTGTTCAGTCTCCCATGTAGCTTCTTCTGATCCCTGATTTCTCCATAATACCTTTACCAAAGGGATCTCCTTGTTACGGAGTGTCTTTGTTTCCCTTGCCAAGATGCGAATCGGTTTTTCCTCGTAGGTTAAATCCGATTGCAGCTCTAAATCTGCAAAATTTGTGATAATGTGATTCTCATCTCGTACATATTTCTTTAGCATTGACACATGAAACACATTGTGTACACCATCAAGGCTTGGTGGTAATGCTAATCTATATGCACAACTTCCGATTCGATCCAGAATTGGAAATGGTCCTATGAATCTTGGCTTCAACTTCCCTGATGTTCTAAATCTGATCACTCCCTTCTTAGGTGAGGTCTTAAGGTAGACGAACTCCCCAACTTGGAATTCTAAGTCCTTCCTTCGAGTGTCAGCATAACTTTTCTGCCGATCCTGAGCTGCCTTAAGCCTTTGCTGGATGAGTTGCACCTTTTCAGCTGCTTCTCTCACCATCTCTGGCCCGACTATAACCATCTCTGTAGACTCCAACCAGCATGATGGAGATCGACAAGGCCTACCGTATAAAGCTTCAAACGGTGCCATTCCTATACTGGCTTGGTAAGAGTTATTATAGGTGAATTCAGCCAAGGCTAAGTGTTTCTCCCAATCTCCTCCCCAGTCGAGGATGCAAGCTCTCAACAAATCCTCCAAGGTTTGATTGGTCCTCTCACTCTGACCATCAGTTTGGGGGTGATATGCTGTACTTAACTTGATTTGGGTCCCCATAGCTTTTTGGAAAACTTCCCAAAAATGTGACGTGAATAGGGGATCTCTGTCAGAGACTATCTCCTTTGGTATTCCATGCAGCCTGACAATGTTATTTATGTACAGTTCTGCTAAGTATTCCGGCATCCTTGTTGATTTTGTGGGGATAAAGTGAGCTACCTTAGTCAAACGGTCCACAACTACCCATATCGAGTCATGTCTCTTCAAAGTCCTTGGGAGTTTATTAATAAAATCACATGTGACACGCTCCCACTTCCAGGTAGGTATCTCAAAAGGTTGTAATAATCCACTGGGTAGTTGATGTTGGGCTTTGATCAATTGGCACGTCTGACACTTGGAAACAAAATCCATGTGAGATCCCTATCCCTCAACTTCGTCCCACATCTAATACCTACTGGGAGAAGATCCTGTTTATAAGTGGGAATGGACTATAGATCTTTAACTTCTAGGGTACCCATTTTAAGGAAATGACTTAGCCCATTACGTTGCACTTTGGGCTGGGTCGTTACAAATGGTATCAGAGCCGACCTGGTTCCGTGTTAGATGGTGGACTGGATTAGAAACGTTGGCTAGGCTGCCGGTCACGGGCCAGAAAGGTCGTGGGCTGGGGCTAGCAACGGGCCAAGAATAGGCATTTCGGGGACGAAATTCCCTAAGGTGGGTGGATTGTGAGATCCCTCAACTTAGTCCCACATCTAATACCTACTGGGAGAAGATCCTGTTTATAAGTGGGAATGGACTATAGATCTTTAACTTTCGGGGTACCCATTTTAAAGAAATGACTTAGCCCATTACGTTGCACTTTGGGCTGGGTCGTTACAAATGGTATCAGAGCCGACTTGGTTCCGTGTTAGATGGTGGGCTGGATTAGAAACGTTGGCTAGGCTGCCGGTCACGGGCCTGAAAGGTCGTGGGCTAGGGCTAGCAACGGGCCAAGAATAAGCATTTCGGGGACGAAATTTCCTAAGGTGGGTGGATTGTGAGATCCCTCAACTTAGTCCCACATCTAATACCTACTGGGAGAAGATCCTGTTTATAAGTGGGAATGGACTATAGATCTTTAACTTCCGGGGTACCCATTTTAAAGAAATGACTTAGCCCATTACGTTGCACTTTGGGCTGGGTCGTTACAAATGGTATCAGAGCTGACCTGGTTCCGTGTTAGATGGTGGACTTGATTAGAAACGTTGGCTAGGCTGCCGGTCACGGGCCAGAAAGGTCGTGGGCTGGCGCTAGCAACGGGCCAAGAGTAGGCATTTCGGGGACGAAATTCCCTAAGGTGGGTGGATTGTGAGATCCGTCACCTTAGTCCCACACCTAATACATACTGGGAGAAGATCCTGTTTATAAGTGGGAATGGACTATAGATCTTTAACTTTCGGGGTACCCATTTTAAAGAAATGACTTAGCCCATTACGTTGTACTTTGGGGCTGGGTCGTTACAATCCACCACATCCCTCTTCATCCCATTCCACCAGTAGGTTCATTTTAAGTCCTGGTACATCTTTGTAACACCAGGGTGTATTGAGAACCTTGAACAATGAGCTTCCTCCAGGATATCTCGCTTTAATGCATCATTGTTGGGTACACACAACCTCCCTCTAAATCTGATTACACTGTTGGAATCTACTACCATGTTGGGAGTTTTGTCCAACATTTCATTTAACTTCTCATCTTCCATTTGTGTTAGCTTAACTCGGTCCACCAACTCATTAGAGATAACCAGGTTCGCCAGTAGTCCTGTCATTCGTTCCACCGGGTTAATAGCTACCACCTCAGTTGACATAGCCCAAAGTCTAGCTAGCTGTTGACCCTTGTCCACCTTGCCCTTCCGACTCAACGCGTCGGCTACAACGTTCGCTTTTCCCGGATGGTATAAAATTTGGAAATCATAGTCCTTCAAGTATTCTATCCACCGCCTCTGTCGAAGGTTGAGGTCATTCTGGGTGAAGATATACTTCAAACTTTGGTGGTCGGTGAAAACCTCGAACTGAGCTCCGTACAAATAATGTCTCCAAATTTTTAGAGCAAACACAACTGCTGCCAGTTCCAAGTCATGGGTTGCATAATTTTGCTCGTGAATCTTCAATTGGCGAGAGGCATAAGCCACCACCTTACCATCTTGCATAAGGACACATCCTAACCCCACTAGAGATGCATCACTGAAGACCACGAATCCTTCATTGCCATTTGGTATAGTCAAAACTGGTGCAGTAGTTAAACTCTTCTTCAAAGATTGGAAACTCTCCTCACACTTGTTACTCCATTCGAACTTGACTCCCTTGCGTGTAAGCTTAGTCATTGGTGATGCCACCAAGGAGAAATCTTTAATGAACTTCCGATAGTAACCTGCTAGTCCAAGGAAACTTCGGATATCTGTGACTGACTTGGGTTGTGGCCAATCAGTAACTGCTCTCACTTTTGATGGATCCACTGCGACTCCCGCCTTTGAGACAACATGTCCTAGGAATTTCACCTCCTCCAACCAGAAGTCACACTTTGATAACTTGGCGAACAATTGATTCTCCCTCAAAACTTGAAGAGCAATGGACAAGTGTTTCCCATGGTCCTCCTCATTATTTGAATAGACCAGAATGTCATCCACAAACACAATAATAAACTTATCCAAGTATTCGTGGAACACCGTGTTCATAAGTGACATAAAGTCCGCTGGTGCATTTGTCAGACCAAAAGGCATAACCAGAAATTCATAATGTCCATATCGAGTTCGGAAAGCCATTTTCTGTATGTCAGATTCCTTCTCCCACAGTTGATGATATCCGGACTGCAAGTCTATTTTTGAGAATATTCCGGCTGTTTTCAACTGATCAAATAAATCATCAATCCTCGGTAAGGGGTACCGATTCTTAATTGTCACTTGGATTTAGCTGGTGATAGCCAATACACAATCAAGTGGCCCGTTGCTAGCTTCCTTACGAAAAGCCCACGACCTCCCCGGGGCGAAGCACGTGGCCGGATGGCCTAGCCGCATAACAGCTCTTCTAATTCACACTTGCTAACTCACCTGAGATTCGACTGGAGCAATGTGGTATGGTGCTTTATAAATTGGTTGTAAGGACCTAGCCCAAAGTACAACGTAATGGGCTCAAGTCATTTCCTTAAAATGGGTACCCCGAAAGTTAAAGATCTATATGCCCATTCCCACTTATAAACAGGATCTTCTCCAAGTAGGTATTAGATGTGGGACTAAGTTGAGGGATCTCACAATCCACCCACCTTAGGAAATTTCGTCCTCGAAATGCCTATTCTTGGCCCGTTGCTAGCCCCAGCCCACGTCCTTTCTGGCCCGTGACCGGCAGCCTAGCCAACGTTTCTAATCCAGCCCACCATCTAACACGGAACCAGGTCGGCTCTGATACCATTTGTAACGACCCGGCCTAAAGTGCAACGTAATGGGCTAAGTCATTTCTTCAAAATGGGTACCCTGGAAGTTAAAGATCTATAGTCCATTCCCACTTATAAACAGGATCTTCTCCAAGTAGGTATTAGATGTGGGACTAAGTCGAGGGATCTCACAATCCACCTACCTTAGGAAATTTCATCCCCTAAATGCCTATTCTTGGCCCGTTGCTAGCCCCAGCCCATGACCTTTCTGACTTGTGACCGGCAGCCTAGCCATCGTTTCTAGTCTTAGCCCATTGTTAACCTCAGCCCACGACCTTTTTTGGCCCGTGACCGGCAGCCTAGCCAACGTCCCTAGTCCATCCCACCACCTAACAGGGAACCAGAGTCGGCTCTGATACCATTTGTAACGACCCAGCCCAAAGTGTAACGTAATGGGCTAAGTCGTATCTATAAAATGGGTACCCCGGAAGTTAAAGATCTATAGTCCATTCCCTTTTATAAATAGGATCTTCTCCAAGTAGGTATTAGATGTGGGACTAAGTTGAGGGATCTCACAATCCACCCACCTTAGGAAATTTCGTCCCCGAAATGCTTATTCCTCGCCCGTTGCTAGCCCCAGCCCTTGTCCTTTCTGGCCCGTGACCGGAAGCCTAGCCAAGTTTTCTAGTCTTGGCCCATTGGTAGCCCAGCCCACGTCCTTTCTGGCTCATGACCGGCAACCTAGATAACGTTTCTAATCCAGCCCACCATCTAACACGGAACCAGGTCGACTCTGATACCATTTGTAACGACCCAGCCCAAAATGCAACGTAATAGGCTAAGTCATCTATTTAAAATGGGTACCCCAGGAAGTTAAAGATCTATAGTCCATTCCCACTTATAAACAGGATCTTCTCTAAGTAGGTATTAGATGTGGGATTAAGTTGAGGGATCTCACATTGGTGATACTCCAGGTGCTAGGTCAATGACAAACTCCACTCCCCGCTTAGGAGTTAACCCCTGGTAGTTCACCCGGAAATATGTCCAGAAATTCTGCTACCACCGGAATCATGGACAACTCTTTTGGTTTGGACTCAGACTCCTTTAGAGATGCCGAAAAAACTTTACAACCCTCACCAAACCACTCAGTTGCCTCACTAACCGATACAATATAAGAGGATGGATCATTCCATGACCCTTGGAAAATGACCCCCATCTCACAATTACAAGGTGTAATCAAC
Organism: Piper betle; assembly: GCA_033002965.1. Lineage (NCBI taxonomy): Eukaryota > Viridiplantae > Streptophyta > Magnoliopsida > Piperales > Piperaceae > Piper > Piper betle. Next base: position 9,300 of record JAURVB010012893.1, on the reverse strand, counting down.
ACTCCTCCTGAGTTAGAGTGGCAAATTCAAGTGCTTTCTTCTGGACAGCAGACTCAGGAAAATATTATCCATTGAAAGTTGTTACAAATTCTGCCCAAGGAATGGACGAAATCTCCCGTTGATGGAACGCAGTCTGCTCCATGGACTTCCACCAATAGGATGGTTCCTCCTGAAGCATGCATGTCGCCAACCTCACTTGATGGCGATGAGGCACAGAGAGAGCTCTAAATGCTTTTTCAGTAATGTCCAACCAGCTCTCTGCCTTCATTGGATCAGTCCCTCCAATGAATACCTCAGCTCCGTTCTTCTGAAATTTCTCTACAGTGTATCGATCACTGTCATCCCCATCTGGCAGTACCACTTGTTGGACTACCGGTGGCACCGGGTTTGGAAGTTCTCCTTGCTCACCCAGGTCAGCTATTCCTACCCGCTCTTGGGCGCTCCCCTGATCCCCATTTGGGACGTTTCTAGGACCCGCAGCCAAATTTGGAGCTCCATTCCCTGTTACCAATCCCGGTAATTGCTGTGCTATGTTCTGCATCACAGAACTTGTATTATCTGAAGCCTGCGCTAGTCCCTGTATGGCCGTCAAAATTTGGCCTAACACACTCTCCACGTTCGTGTCCGACTGCGCAGCTTGGCTCGACTTCCTTCGGGTGCCTGCCATCTAAAATTTTTTTCCGTTATGTAAAAAAAATTTTTTCCAATGATTACTTAGGTTTGTTAGTGAGTCCACTAATTCCCTAATGACATACCCCATTGGAGAAAGATAAATATTGGACTCTTCAACAAGGTACTTGAGTCATAAGATGTGAGCTTTTGGGAAACTTGGCTCTGATACCACCTATAACGACCCGCCATTTGTCACAACATTGTGGGCCTAGCTGGCAAGGTGTTACTCAAAATTTAAGCAAATATGTCTAACATTTTTGTAAACAAAAACATATATAAAGATCCCACAGTCTTGGACCGTTTCCCAGTAGCCACACTTATTTCTCAAATAGTAAAAAAAAAGGAGTCCTCATATTTATTTTGCTCAATGCTCTGGTTGTCAATCACCTAATCTCGTATCTGCACATCTGCGGAGGCAATTCCACGTTAGTGATTACAACACTAAGTAGTATAATAGATAAAACAAAACAAGTACATTCCACTATTTCCTTATGTTTATTTTAATATGCGGTGGAGCGATTCCGCTATACTCCAAAACAATGCGGAGGAGGTATCCGCTGTGATCCGCACACCCCGGCCGTAGCCCTTTTGTGGGGAGGCTACCACTACCGTCTCCAGTGCCAGTGCCTCGCACACCCCGGCCGTAGCCTTTTGTGGGGTAGCTATCACTGCACTCAGGTGATTGCTACGCCCCGTTTGTGGGGAAGCTCTCACTACCAATTTTAGTGCCAGTGCCTCGCACACCCCGGCCGTAGCCTTTTTATGGGGAGGCTATCACTGCACTCCAGTGCCAGTGCCTTGCACACCCCGGCCGTAGCCTTTTTATGGGGAGGCTATCACTGCACTCAGGTGATTGCTATGCCCCGTTTGTGGGGAAGCTCTCACTGCCAACTCTAGTGCCAGTGCCTCACACACCCCGGCCGTAGCCTTTTTATGGGGCGGCTATCACTGCACTCTAGTGCCAGTGCCTTGCACACCCCGGCCGTAGCCTTTTATGGGAGGCTATCACTGCACTCCAGTGCGATGGAGGAATCGCTGTGCCTCACTCACCCCGGCCGTAGCCTTTTTATGGGGCGGCTATCACTACTCCAAAACAATGTCGATGCATTACACAATTTACGCACATAATACGACCCAGTGTCGGACTGAGTCAATTCTTTGACCCCGGTTGCACTCGGTGCATGGTGGTCGAATCTAGGCTCAGGCCGACCTAGGCTACCAATAAGGAAAGTATGATGTTCTACCTATTATACGTACTTGACTTGTGATTTCGTCTGACTATGAACCGTTAACCCTAATCTAAATAAGGGCATAAAATTATACATTAGTATAATTTTATTTCTGCATGAACCTACATGCAACTACATGACTAATATACTATAAATTTTAAATGATGTAATTAGTTCATGTTAGTCTTTATTTCTTATTAAATTTTCAGCAATTCTAATGATAATTAATTACTAATCATCCTCTCATCCAAATCCCCATTATCTAAATTGATAATTTCAATTATTAACATATCCCAGCTACTTTAGTCTTTTGTATTTACCTTATATTCTAACTCAACCGCATCGAGTTCTCCTATATTGACCTGGTTGCTGTTACGGGGTTTAGCATCGTGGGACGGTCGAGAGCTAGGGTTTGGCGGTTGTCCCTAGCATTCCCGCGTCCAAGTCGGGTAGGCCGGTGCTATCCGAGTGTTGAACAACCTACCGAGCATTTATCCGTGATGTGGGCAAGTCCAAGGTCTGACTGGCGCATGTGGTCTATCGGGCGAGTTGCTGTGCGGGCGAGCTACCGTGCAGTACCGATAGCAGGCTGTGGCGGACAATTGGTCGGTAAGGAGTACCGAGCAGGCCGCTACCTGGTACCGAGTGTGGTGCGGGTTCCAGGCGCGTGCAAGGTCAGGCGCAGCCGGGGCATTCTACCGAGCAGCGTGGCGGGTAGAAGTGCGGGTTCCGGATGCGTGGGATGCGAGCGACCAGGCATCATGACCAGGCGAGCCAGGCACCAGGGCCGTGCGCTATCGTGCAAATGGGCAGTAGTCACGGGTGCGCAGGTGTGCGGGTGACCGAGCCAAGGAGCGGCAGGGGTTATCGTGCACGCGCATGGGTGCTGTGGAACGGGCAGACCAGGGTTCAGTACTGGGGTCGCTGGTTCGATAAGGCGACCACACCACACCCAGGAGGGGTTCGGTGTTGGGTCGAACCAAGAATGCGATCAGTCTTTTGCGCCACACCCAGGGGTAGGCTTTCCGGTAATTTTGCTGGAATCCCAGGGGGTGAGTGATGACAAGGCTTGGAGCATGAGGACCGTTGATCGTGGATTGGACGGTGAGGATGCAAGCTGGGGACGTGGTGCCCACTAGTCCGGAAGGTCTATATAAGGAGATGCCATCCTTGTGTAGAAATCAGAACAACAAAAGAGAGTTGAGTGTGTGAGTGATCTCAGTGGGGGAGTGAAACTTGGTCGGGCAAGGGGACGCCTTGGGGTTACTGCAGTCAGGCCGAGGAGGGTCTGGAACACCAAGGGGGATTACCGGGGTAGTCGTCGTCCGCCTTTAGGGTCAAGGCTCACACACCTGTTGTTCGGCAACCCTGCGCGGTGAACCGAGGGTTGGGTGAAGTCCTGTCGAGTGAGGGTCGAGAGGCACGGTCGTGGGGTTTGCATGTCCACGACCGGCGGGTAGTCTAGAGGGATTACCTGTGTATATCCTGTATTCACGTTGTAAGAATAGAGGTTGGGATTTATCCTGTAATTGGTGTGATGTATCCGTCATGTTTGTGCACCGTGGTCTAGACCAGTGATTCCGTGGTCTAGGGGCACCGAGCAGGGTACTCGGTACGTGGGGCGTGTAATCACTTGCGACTTGGTGATCGGTGTGTGTGTTCGGTACAGGGGCTGGTAACCTGGTTACGGTACGCAGGCGTTGGTAGCTGGGCGCGGTACCGGGACTGGGTGCGTGCGATACTTGCAGGCGTGCGGTCCGAGGCCGCTGTGCACCACAGCACGATTGGGGTGCGGAGGTGGTGTTGGCTGGTGTTTCCAGGGAGGGAAACACGCCGCACAGTGGCAGTTTGGGCGAAAATTTTGTCCCCTAAACTGACCCCTGTGACAGTTGCCATGTGAGATCTGTAAAGACCTGGGAAAAACAAATAAAATAAATATAATATATATATATATATATATATATATATGTGTGTGTGTGTGTGTATATATTCGACGAAGTGGAAAGTATTAAATATATTCGACGAAGATGGTGTACACAATGTCTTTCATGTGTCCATGAATTTATTTAAATTATTTACCCGCTACCCGGGGTGTGCGAGGCACTGGCAGTAGAATTGGTAGTGAGAGCTTCCCCACAAACGGGGCATAGCAATCACCCGAGTGCAGTGATAGCTACCCCACAAAAAGGCTACGGCCGGGGTGTGCGAGGCACTGGCACCGGAGACGGTAGTGGTAGCCTCCCCATAAAAAGGCTACGGCCGGGGTGTGCGGATCACAGCGGACACCTCCTCCGCATTGTTTTGGAGTATAGCGGAATCGCTCCACCGCATATTAAAATAAATATATGAAAATGGTGGAATGTACTTGTTTGTTTTATCTATTATACTACTTAGTGTTGTAATCACTAACGCGGAATTGCCTCCGCAGGTGTGCAGATCCGAGATTAGATGATTGACAACTAGAGCATGGAGCAAAGTAATATGAGGACTCCTTTTTGTTCTTTAATTGAGGAATAAGTGTGGCTGCTGGGAAACGGTCCAAGACTGTGGGATTTTATTATAAGTTATGATTTCTAATAATGTTTGACATAATTGCTTGTGACATAATTGCTTTAATTTTGAGTAACACCTAGCCAGTTAGGCCCACAATATTATCATGAAAAATGGCGGGTCGTTACAAGATCCCTCAACTTAGTCCCACATCTAATACCTACTGGGAGAAGATCCTATTTATAAGTGGAAATGGACTATAGATCGTTTACTTTCGGGGTACCTATTTTAAAGAAATGACTTAGCCCATTACGTTGAACTTTGGGCTTCGTCGTTACAAATGGCATCAGAGCCGACCTAGTTCCGTGTTAGATGGTGGGATGGACTAGGGACCTTGGCTAGGCTGCCGGTGACGGAGCCAGTAAAGGACGTGGGCTGGGGCTAGCAACGGGCCAAGAATATGCATTTCGGGGACGAAATCTCTAAGGTGGGTGGATTGTGAGATCCTCAACTTAGTCCCACATATAATACTTACTGGGAGAAGATCACTGTTTATAAGTGGTGAATGGACTATAGATCTTTAACTTCAGGGTACCCATTCTAAAGAAATGACTGAGCCCATTATGTTGCACTCTTGGGCTGGGTCGTTTCAAACTAGGTATCAGAACCGTAACCCTGGTTCCGTGTTAGATAGTGGGATGGAATAGGGACATTGGCTAGGCTGCCGGTAATGGGCCATAAAGGTCATGGGCTGGGGCTACAATGGGCAAAGAATAGTAACGTTGGCTAAGGCTGTCGGTCACGGGCCGAAAGAGTGGGCTGGCTAGCAACGGACCAAGAATGCATTTCGGGATGAAATTCCTAATGTGGGTGGATTGCGAGATCCTCAACTTAGTCCCACATCTAATACCAACTGGGAGAAGATCCTGTTTATAAGTACGAATGGACTATAGATCTTTAATCTTTCGAGGTACCTATTTTAAAGAAATGACTATAGATCCCGCCACATTACATGCCATCTCACTTTAACAATTCATTTAACGACCCCAAAGCTCCCAGCTTTATTGTAATCAACCAGTAAAAGCCGGTATTTTCACCATGCATGGCGACCAACCAGTAATGTGGCGGGCTCCATTTTCTGTTGTGGAGTCACCAAATTGGCCACCACATGGCAACCCTCAACCAGTCCTTGGTGACCCCATCCTGGCCACCCAAACAGCAACCCCGACCAGACCCATGGCGACTATTCTAGTCAGCCACATAAACAGCACCCGACCAGCCTGTCTTCTTTTCCTTCCACCCAATCTCAGACCCCATCTTCTATCTACCCCACTAATCTGATTGGAAAAACACCAAAGATCCAACCTTTATCCGCTGCTGTCTCATGGAACTCGGACTACACCCAACATGGGGACCTTAATTTCACCATTCATGGTGGCCGACCAGCAGCCATGGCGACCATGTCCTGCCCCATCAAGGTGACGACCAGCACCACCCCAAGTGACGACCAGTCTGCCCTTTCCATGGCGGATCCACGTCTGGCCAGCAACACCACCCAATCAACACCAACCTGGTCTCCCTACACTTCCTGATTTACATCTCTCCCCGCCGGTCTGACTCAGCCACCCAAGGCGACTCCGTCCGGCCAGCAGCACCGCTGGGAACACTCCCTACTTCCAGCACGTCAACCCTACTCACAAGGATGGAGGATGGTGTTGTTGCTGCTGCTAAAACAGCAGGACGTCCTCCTGGTTTTCTTCTTCCCTTGTTGATTTCTCATTTGATTCTTATGTTTAACATGTTTATGATTTATGCAACATGTGTATGCATGCAACAAAAGAAAAAGAAAGGAAAAGGAATTACCCGAGCGAAGGAGGAAAGCCAGCATCTGTCCAAGGAGGAGAAAGATGTAGAAGACGCCCTCCCCTTCTCCTTTTACAAAGAATGAAATGACGGCTAGGGTTTGTGGAAACACCCTTTCACCGCAATTCCTTTAATCGGGTAATTGGGTAATCAATACGGTTCACTTAACCATTTCACTTAACCTCTTAAACGGGTACATGGTATGATTCACTTAAATGGTTAGATGGATAAATAATGTGGTCGACTTGACCGATTCAAGTAGAATCGTCCGGTTAGAAATTACTTCTCAATTAACCGGGTAATTCATACCTAACCAGCTAACGAAATTTTTTCCCCACGTTCGATTCCCCCGCGTCGAATGTTATTATTATTATTATTTATATATATATATTTTTATTTTAATTTTTCGGGTCTTCACAGTGGTGTTGCTGGCCAGACGTAGATCCACCATGGAAAGTGTAGACTGGTCATCACCTGGGAGTGCTTGTCGTCACCTTGATGGGGCAGGACATGGTCGCCATGGCTGCTAGTCGGCTACCATTAATGGTGAAATTAAGGTCCCCATATAGGGTGTAGTCCGATTTTAATGAGATAACAGGATAAGTATGTCGGCAACTCTAGAGGAGTCTCCAACTTGGCCACCACATGGCAACCCTCAACCAGTCCTCGGCGACCCCATTCCGGCCACCCAATCAGCAACTGACCTGACCATGGTGACTCTATGTTTGTCACATAATCAGCCCATGACCCATGGCGTCTACCCTAGTCGGCCACATAAACAGCACCCGACCAGACCCATGATGACTACTCTAGTCAGCCACATAAACAGCACCCAACTAGCAGGTCTTCTTTTCCTTCCACCCAATTTCAGACCCCATCTCCTATATACCCCACTGATCTGATTAGAAAAAAACACCGAAGATCCTATCTCTGTCTGCTGCTGTAACAACCCAGCCCAAAGTGCAACGTAATGGGCTAAGTCATTTCTTTAAAATGGGTACCCCAAAAGTTAAAGATCTATAGTCCATTCCCACTTATAAACAGGATCTTCTCCCAGTAGGTATTAGATGTGGGACTAAGTTGAGGGATCTCACAATCCATCCACCTAAGGGAAATTTCGTCCCCGAAATGCCTATTCATGGCCCGTTGCTATCCCTAGCCCATGACCTTTTTTTGGCCCGTGACCGACAACCTAGCCAACGTCCCTAGTCTATCCCACCATCTAACACGGAACCCGGTCGGCTCTGATACCATTTGTAACGACCCAGCCCAAAGTGCAACGTAATGGGCTAAGTCATTTCTTTAAAATGGGTACCCCGAAAGTTAAAGATCTATAGTTTATTCCCACTTATAAATAGGATCTTCTCCCAGTAGGTATTAGCTGTGGGACTAAGTTGAGGGATCTCAGACAACTTGCCGTGTATGGATGAATGCACAAAACCCTAACATGATACTAGATGGATGACATGCAAACTAATTTACACACCAACAATAAATCTCGATAAATAAATAAAAACTTAAAAAATAAAATGGACAGAGTCTCTCCTAAAAGTCAACTAGAGCCACCCTGTTAAATCAACATATACAAATGTATACCTATATATCAAACAACTTCATTCACAAAGAATCTATTCTCCCGTAAACTCATTTTGAAGCTTGGGTCTTGACCCATCTGTGTAGTATATTCACATTTTACATTATATCATCATGTGCTTAGTATTTAATTACATCATTCTGAATATAATTTCATAAGAAAAATATCAACCACCCCATCGGCTGACATGCGTGTGCAAGCAAAATTATTGCGCCTTCATCCAGGCTGGTACATCCAACTCATGGTTATTACCTAAATATAGTATGGTAGGTGTTACGGGTCGTAACCGTGGGGCGCCAAGGGAGCTAGGATTTGGCGGTTGGTCCTAGTCGTCCCGAGTCCAGAGCCGGTAGCTGGTGCTATCCGGGTGGTGGAACAACCTACCGGAGTGCTGGTCGGGTTGGTGTGCAATCGTGGTTCCAACGGGTGCAGGTATCGAGCATGGGTGATCCAGACGCGTGCGAGGTCGAGCCGTGCCGGGAGTAGTACCGGGAGCGGAGGGTGCAGATGACCGAGCACCGCGACCGAGCATGTGGGCAGCAGTACCGTGTGTGCCGAGCGAGCACGTCGGCGCGAACCAGCAAAGTGACCGATCAATGCTGGGCAGGACTCCTGGTGTTGAGGTTGGCGGTGAGCGTCCGGGTCCGAGTGAGTCAGGATCCCGGTACTGAGTGCTGTGGGGGTCTGGAGCATGTCGAGTGCAGGTTTCGGTACCAGGGCTAGCCGGGGCGAACCAGGAGGGTTCGACCACCTGGCTAGGGTGCACCGGGGCTTTTCAGTAATTGCAGCTGGAAACTCCAAGGGTTGGGGTGATGTGAGCTGGCCAAGGAGGACCGTGGATCTGGGGGTCGACGGTGTGGATCAGTTTGGTGACATCACTAGGTTGGTGACTCATGTGGATCGAGCTGAGCCATTGATCGAAGATTGGATGGTCAGGATCCAAGGGGGTGACGTGCACTATTTCCAGCCCAAAGCCTATATAAGGAGGTGCTTCATTGTGTTGAGGCAGATCAGAAAGTAGAGAAGAACAACAAGTGAGGAGTAGGAGTGTGTGGGTTCTCAGTGGGGGGAACCACCTTGGTCGGGAAAAGGGGAACTTGGAGTCTGCTGCAGCCAGGCCGTGGGGGACGGACTGGGGCTCCAAGGCAGACTGCCGGTGTAGTCGTGGTCCACCTTTAGACCAAGGTTCCTACCAGTGTTGTTTGGCAACCCTGCGAGGTATTGCCGAGGGTTGTGAGTGAAGTCCTGTCGAGTGAGAGTCGAGAGGCAAGGTCGTGGGGTTTGCATGTCCACGACCAGCAAGTAGTCGAGAGTAGGATTACTTGTAGTTATCCTGTATTCATACTAGTGGAATAGAGGTTGGGGAGATTTCCCGTAAAAGTGTAGTGTTTGCGTCGTGTTTGGCCACCAGTGACTGGACCGGTGATTCCGAGGTCTGGTCGTGCCGGTAAT
>JAURVB010012892.1:0-12316 GCA_033002965.1 Piper betle | reverse complement strand
GCAAGAAGTTTTGTAACGACCCGCCATTTTTCACGATATTGTGGGCCTAACTGGCTAGTTGTTACTCAAAAGTAAGTAATTATGTCAAACATTTTTTATAAATAATAACATACATAAACATCCCACAGTCTTGGACCGTTTCCCAGCAGCCACACTTATTTCTCAATTTAAAGAAAAGGAGTCCTCATATTTATTTTGCTCCATACTCTGGATGTCAATCACCTAATCTTGTATCTGCACACCTGCGGAGGCAATTCCGCATTAGTGATTACAACACTAAGTAGTATAATAGATAAAACAAAACAAGTACATTCCACTATTTCCTTATGTTTATTTTAATATGCGGTGGAGCGATTCCGCTATACTCCAAAACAATGCGGAGGAGGTGTCCGCTGTGATCCGCACACCCCGGCCGTAGCCTTTTTATGGGGAGGCTACCACTACCGTCTCCAGTGCCAGTGCCTCGCACACCCCGGCCGTAGCCTTTTTGTGGGGTAGCTATCACTGCACTCGGGTGATTGCTATGCCCCGTTTGTGGGGAAGCTCTCACTACCAATTCTAGTGCCAGTGCCTCGCACACCCCGGCCGTAGCCTTTTTATGGGGAGGCTATCACTGCACTCCAGTGCCAATGCCTTGCACACCCCGGCCGTAGCCTTTTTGTGGAGCGGCTATCACTGCACTCAGGTGATCGCTATGCCCCGTTTGTGGGGAAGCTCTCACTGCCAACTCTAGTGCCAGTGCCTCACACACCCCGGCCGTAGCCTTTTTATGGGGCGGCTATCACTGCACTCAGTGCCAGTGCCTCACACACCCCGGCCGTAGCCTTTTTATGGGGCGGCAATCACTGCACTCTAGTGCGATGGAGGAATCGCTGTGCCTCACTCACCCCGGCCGTAGCCTTTTTATGGGGCGGCTATCACTACTCCAAAACAATATCGATGCATTACATGATTCACACACATAACACGACCCAGTGTCGGACTGAGTCAATTCATTAACCCCGGTTGCACTTCGTGCATGGTGGTCGAATCTGGGCTCAGGCCGACCTAGGCTACCAACAAGGAAAATACGATGTTCTACCTATTATACGTACCTGATTTGTGATTACGTCTGACTGTGATCCGTGAACCCTAATACAGTAATGGGGAGGTCGCCTGGGACGGAGATGAGGGATGAAATACTCACACAGTAATGGGGAGGTCGCCTGGGACGGAGATGAGGGATGAAATACTCCCTCCTCCTGCATATATATACACTTCAACCATTCCCTCCATTAAATTCTCATACCCCATCATCCATTGGTATTTCCTAGGTTCAATGACCCCTTCATTAAATTCTCACACCCCATCATCCATTGGTATTTCCTAGGTTCAACGACCCCTTCATTAAATTCTCACACCCCATCATCCATTGGTATTTCCTAGGTTCAACGACCCCTTCTCCTTTTTAAAGAATAAATGACGGCTAGGGTTTGTGGAAGCACCCTTTCATCATAATTCCTTTAACCGGGTAATTGGGTAATTAACACGGTTCACTTAACCTTTTCACTCAACCTCTTAAATGGTATGGTTCACTTAATTAATGTGTTCGACTCGACTGATTCAACTAGAATCGTCCGATTAGAAATTACTTTTCAATTTAACTGGGTAATTCATACTTAACCAGCTAAAAAATTTTTTGTTTTTTTGCGGGTCTTTACAAACCGGGTAGCCGGTAAATAATTTAAACAAATTCATGGATACCAACATTCGATCCTACCGCATCGAGTATATAGATATGGCATATATATCCAGTGCTTTCTTTTGGACGACAGACTCAGGAAAATATTGTCCATTGAAAGCTGTTACAAATTCCGCCCAAGGAATGGACGAAATCTCTTGTTGATGGAACACAGTCTTCTCCATGGACTTCCACCAATAGGATGCTTCCTCCTGAAGCATGCATGTCGCCAACCTCACTTGATGGCGATGAGGCACAGAGAGAGCTCTAAATGCTTTTTCAGTAATGTCCAACCAGCTCTCCGCCTTCATTGGATCAGTCCCTCCAATGAATACCTCAGCTCCGTTCTTCCGGAATTTCTCTACAGTGTATCGATCACTGTCATCCCCATCTGGCAGTACCACTTGTCGGACTACCGGTGGCACCGGGTTTGGAAGTTCTCCTCGCTCACCCGGGTCAGCTATTCCTACCCGCTCTTGGGCGCTCCCCTGATCCCCATTTGGGACGTTACTAGGACCCGCAGCCGAATTTGGAGCTCCATTCCCCATTACCAATCCCGGTAACCTCTGCACCATGTTCTGAACCACAGAACTGGTATTTTCTGAAGCCTGCGCTAGTCCCTGTATGGCCGTCAAAATTTGGCCTAACACACTCTCAAGGTTTGTGTCCGACTGCGCAGCTTGGCTCGACTTCCTTCGGGTGCCTGCCATCTAAAATTTATTCCGTTATGGTTCATTTTTTTTTCAATGATTACTTAGGTTTATTAGGGAGGTCCACTAATTCCCTAATGACATACCCTATTGGAGAAAGATAAATATTGGACTCTTCAACAAAGTACTTGAGTCATAAGATGTGAGCTTTTGGGAAACCTTGCTCTGATGCCACCTGTAACGACCCGCCATTTTTCACGATATTGTGGGCCTAGCTGGCCAGGTGTTACTCACAATTAAGTAAATATGACTAACATTTTTTATTTAACAAAAACATATATAAAGATCCCACAGTCTTGGACCGTTTCCCAGCAGCCACACTTATTTCTCAATTAAATAAAAAAAGGAGTCCTCATATTTATTTTGCTCCATACTCTGGATGTCAATCTCCTAATCTCGTATTTGCATACCTGCGGAGGCAATTCCGCGTTAGTGATTACAACACTAAGTAGTATAATAGATAAAACAAGACAAGTACATTCCACTATTTCCTTATGTTTATTTTAATATGCGGTGGAGCGATTCCGCTATACTCCAAAACAATGCGGAGGAGGTATCCGCTGTGATCCGCACACCCCGGCCGTAGCCTTTTTGTGGGGAGGCTATCACTGCCATCTCCAGTGCCAGTGCCTTGCACACCCCGGCCGTAGCCTTTTTGTGGGGTAGCTATCACTGCACTCGGGTGATTGCTATGCCCCGTTTGTGGGGAAGCTCTCACTACCAATTCTAGTGCCAGTGCCTCGCACACCCCGGCCGTAGCCTTTTTATGGGGAGGCTATCACTGCACTCCAGTGCCAGTGCCTTCACACACCCCGGCCGTAGCCTTTTTATGGGGCGGCTATCACTGCACTCCAGTGCGATGGAGGAATCGCTGTGCCTCACTCACCCCGGCCGTAGCCTTTTTATGGGGTGGCTATCACTACTCCAAAACAATGTCGATGCATTACAAAATTCACGTACATAACACGACCCAGTGTCGGACTGAGTCAATTCATTGACCCCGGTAGCACTCGGTGCATGGTAGTCGAATCTGGGCTCAGGCCGACCTAGGCTACCAACAAGGAAAGTATGATGTTCTATCTATTATACGTACCTGATTTGTGATTACGTCTGACTATGACCCTTGAACCCTAATACAGTAATGGGGAGGTCGCTTGGGACGGAGATGAGGGATGAAATACTCCCTCCTCCTGCATATATATACACTTCAACCATTCCCTCTATTAAATTCTCATACCCCATCATCCATTGGTATTTCCTAGGTTCAACGACCCCTTCATTAAATTCTCACACCCCATCATCCATTGGTATTTCCTAAGTTCAACGACCCCTTCATTAAATTCTCACACCCCATCATCCATTGGTATTTCCTACGTTCAACGACCCCTTCTCCTCTTATAAAGAATAAATGACGGCTAGGGTTTGTGGAAGCACCCTTTCACCATAATTCCTTTAACCGCGTAATTGGGTAATTAACACGGTTCACTTAACCTTTTCACTCAACCTCTTAAATGGTATGGTTCACTTTACTAGTTTAAACGGTTAAATGGTATGGTTTACTTAACCGGGTAAAAATACTTAACCGGTTAACTAATACTTTCCACTTGACCGGGTAATTAATGATTAACCGGGTAAATAATTTAAACAAATTCATGGATACCAACGTTCGATCCCACCGCGTCGAATATATATATATATATATATATATATATATATATATATATATATATATATATATTCCAGGTCTTTACACTATCATGGATTTGATTTCAAGAGAGTTGGACGTATTAAGTGCTTTTATCGAACCCTACTTAACACGAGCCATTTAGACGCATTTTACTGTTGTGATTAATAAACTTCAAAGATGAGATTCCTCATATTGTTTTTGAACTTAGCTCTACATCATATGACCTTCAGGCCTACTTATATGGTTCTCTTCCCAGCCCTATGTATAATTTTTATTGAGTTTTCAATGATACGAGAGTTGGTGAATTTGACCTTGCGTATACAATGAGTGGGCACATACATATGTAGCAGCGGGCTCTAGATTAGTGAGAGGAGTGTTCCATTTCTAAAGGATCCCAACAACTCTACGTCTTAAGCTTTCTCACAGCCGGAGTGGCACAGAGTAAATGGGTACTGTTGTGTATAGTGCATGTCTAGATTATGGTATCAAAGGGTATTGAATGCAACTACTTGACAGAGCTCGGCCATTGTGCTCTAGGCCAGTAGTTACATTGAGGTATCTAGAGGGCTTAAATTATGTACTTTTTCCCAATAGTAGGACCAGTTATAACTGAGAGAGGCATTTTCTGAGAGTGCCATAGCACTAGTTTAGTTTGCAATGTTATTGAGTCTTTAGCTTGATGGCTGCTCAGTAGATGCCCTTTGAGAGTTCACATGGAGAATATATATATATATATATATATATATATATATATATATATATGATTTTCCTTTCTTTCGGAATTGATGAAAATTGCTCTATATAAAGATGATTTAATGGTGAAATGTAGTAGAGACCATAAAATTGAAACTCCTTTTAGGAGAATATTAAATGATATGTTTGGAAGTTATGGTTAAAATTTCATGGTCATTGGATGTTGTGTAACCCTATACGCAATGTCGCGGCAATGGCTAGCAGTGCCATGGCACTGCATATTGAAAAAAGTGGGAAAGACAATGCAGCACCACAACACTAAAACCACAAAGCACAAGCTCCACGGCTCTCATAAAAAGCAAAAATTAGTGAATATTAGCGCCACGACATTGAACCCTGCTGCCATGACACTAAGCCCTAACGCCACAATGCTAATGGTAAAAACTTGAAAATGCTTTTTAATTGATGTTTAAACTTCATGTATGATGTATGTTATGTTTAAAGGTTATATAACACTTGTATGATGTTAAATACATGTTGTAACAATTGTTAACATGTTGGTTGAATGATAAATCGTTGGCCATGGTATATCATGCATGGATATATGTACATTCTAGTCAGGTAGTGATATGAGTATGCTTATTTCATTGATCATACTAAGAGGTGATAACTGAGACATTCCAAAGCTCGAGAAGCTATTGTCTAGGTCCATTGAGTCATAATTTGGGAAGCATTATGATTGTCTTGTTGTTTGTTGTGTGATTAAAAAGTTTAATTGAATCATGATTTGACATTGATCAAAAGATGTGGGAAAACCTAAGATATGTTAGCTAATGTAATTAAAGAGTAAAATGGAAGCTAAAAGACATGATTTTTATGTTTTTATGATGTTAAGTTAAAGCAATGTTAGAGACAAGGCTTAACAAATTAATTGAATGAGAATTGTTTAAACCAATGAGTTATACAGATAAAACTTTGGGCATCCACAGTAAACAGTGCTGGAGTTAAGTAGGTTATTGTACCTATGTAGGACTTATGATCGTTGGTGGGGACAATGTTGGAGGGTTGCATGACTATTCATCATAGATAACCCATGAGTTGAGATGCAAACTTGTAAATTGTTCATGAAGAAGAGCAAATTAACACAATAAGGACAAGGTTAATAATAATGATTGTTTTCTCTTTTTAAATTATTGGGAAGAGATGAGCTGATGATATGTAAAACCCGTGACTTGAGTCAGGGTCTTATGTTACCGAACCAGTCGGTTCAACTGTTGGTTCGAGTCGAGTCAGTTTCATGAACCGCATGCTGAGTCGAGGCTAGCCGTGAGTTATGAGCGATGAGAGTCAGGTGTACCTGAATATATGATGATAACATCGAGAAGATGGTGAGATATGAGTTATCAGAATATATGAAAGTATGCAGTATTTTTTTCTTTTTATATGTTTGATCGTAGAAATAGTTTTAGGTCGAATAACGCGTTAGGATGGGTTGGATTATATTCGGGTGGGTTATTAGTTATAAAGCATGTCATTTGGATGTTGTTGTGTTTGTTGTAGTTTATGAGATTTTTCCATATTTTTCTAGATTTTTTTAGAATTCATTACAAACTAGTTATTATTTTGACTCGAGTAGGAATCGAGTAAATACTTAATTACGAAACTGCCATTGAGGGTATTTTTCTCCCTCCCGACACTTACCCTCCCCAAACCCTCGTCGCTGTGTGTTGTCGTCGCCGCTGCTGTCGACTCCGCCCTGCCGCCGATCGACGCCGCTCCACCTTGCCATGTCGTCGTCGTGCTACCCCGACCAACCCTGGCCACCGATCGCCTGCCGGCACGTCACCGCGATGCTGCGAAGCCGCCTCGGCCATAGCCACTCCGAGCCTGATTCCGCCGTCGTCCGGGCCGCGCTGCCGCAGCTGTGACCCCAACGACCACCCCCTCGCCGTCGCCGACGTTTCCCCAATCATCCCGACCACCGTCGAGGCCGGCCGTAGCCCCGATCGGAGCACGCCGCCATCACCGCCCATTTTCGACGCCGCCGTCGACAGCCATCGCTGCCTCGGCTACCCTGTTTGACACCACCATTGGACCAAGCTCGTCAAGCTGGTGCCATAGACCCCCTGATTGCCCCGTCCCGAAACATTGCCGGAAAACCGCCGGAATCCGCCGGAAAATTGCCGACACTCGCCGGAACAGCCGAAAAATTGGACTCATGGGAAATTCGCTGGATCATCCGCCGAACGCACCCGATCCAATCTGATCAGACTTCGGATGCCGCTAGGTGCCAAATTCGAGTTTCGAGCCACGAAACGGAAACCCTAGCCGTCGCCGATTTTCGACGACGCGAAGTATAATTTATTTTAACTTAATTATTTGAAAGTATTGATTATTAGAATTGCATGGTAGGATTGGTGAATTGTGTGTTATAATAATATATATAAATGTAGATTTGATTAAGGATAAAATATAAAATTTATTTGATTGAGTGGTGTTAAAAATGGAGGCTAAGAAACTAATTAGGGTAACTAGGTAATGATCATGATCTAATGCAAACTAGCCTAAGTAGACTTGCTAGAATTGATATAGGTTGATGTGTGTTGATTGATGCGTGATTGTGTTGATTGTGTGTGCATGCTTTAGGATGTGTGATTCATCATGCGGGCGTCAGTTTTTAGCTTGATTGTGTAGGTACGGTGTAGGAGCTCGCCGCCTAGGCGCGTGGACCCGTTTGGAGCTTCTACCAGGTACGTTTAGGACTCGTCTCTATTTTTTTACACTACTCTATTGTGTATTTGATTTATCATGTGCAGGACGAGTTAAGTGGCATTTTATCGGATCCCACTTAACTCGGGCCATTTAGCCAACAGTTTTTCGGATTAATAACCCTCGAAGATGAGATCCCTCGAGTTTGTTTTCGAACTTCAGATCCAGCTCACAATGCCTTCGGACCTATTGTATAAATCCCAACCTAGCCCTATATATATGTATAGTTTTCACGTTTTCAGTGAGAGATTGAATGAGGGAAATCCGACTACCATGCTACGCGAGCGGGCACGTGTGAGTCGATAGTGGGCTCTGGAATGGTGTGCGGGCCGTTTCATTCCCGAGGGATCCTGACAACTCCACCTTTGAGTTCCTCAAACCCGGAGAAGTGTGGAGGTTCACGGGTACTGCATTGCAGCGCATGTCTAGACTTGTGGTTTCAAAGTGTACTAAAGGCAACTGCCTGAGAGTGCTCGGCCTTCGTACTCAAGGCCAAGAGTAATATGGAAGGTGCAGAGGGCAGAAAGGAATGAGATTTGATGCAAGAAGCGATAGAGAAATGGCCAAGGTATGAGAATGAGAAAGAAAGGGGGACGTTGTCGACCCGAGGGCAACGGCTCCCATATGTGCCTTGATGAGAGTTCTTGAGGAAGTATATGGTTTTCATTCAACAGGAGAGTTTGCTCTCCTGTGCCAGATTGATATTAGTTATTTTCCGGGCCGGTAACACTCGTTATTGACGGTTTTTCTATATATATTTAGGTGAGAAATGTGAGGGATGAAAGCTGTCGGGACTGCAGAGGAGCAGCACGGAACCGCGCACATATGTACCTACCGCTTGTAATGTACAATGATGATGTGGTAATGCTATGTGAATGATAAATTTTGATGTGTTTGTTTGGATGAATTGCCTGTTATGAAATGAACGGATAGATGTGAATGAGTAGGCAGCTTTGAGTTCAGCCTCGGCTTAGATGAAAACAAATGAGATAATAATGGAATGTCGCGGTAGATTGTTATGTTTTGTCGTATTTTGATAAAATATTTATATACCTTTGTTGTGGACAGGTTGGCCCTTATTGCACTTTTGGTTTCTCATTTATTGTTTTGTTTTGTCTTTGCTTGCACGTCATGACATGCATGTAGGATTCCGTTAGAACCCAATTATTCCCATCCATCCATTAAATGTTTGCATCTCCATCTTAAGACGCCGAGGGTAGATCCGGGTCGGCTTAACCGAATCTAGTAGATTAGCGAACGGTTCGGTCGCCGGTGATATTTCCGGGTCGGATGAACCGAAACGGGGTGTTACATGATAAGTGTGGCAGATGTCATTAAATCAGCGAGTAATTCATAGAACATTAATGTATACACGTACTACAATGGTGTATGATTGAGATAATTTGTTGGGAGAAAATCATTATAACAAGTGGTAAATCCCTCGTTGACATAATTAAAGGAACGAAGCTATTACAAAGGATAACAAATTATGAATGTAGAAAAGATGAAAGGGTAAAGGCTACTATAGAGTAGTTACATGTAGCTTAAGTAGAAATTAGATTAATTAAGTAGCTAATTAATCTAATACTGATAGATTCTGAGTACATGGTTAAATAATATGTTGGAATATAATTATGTAAAATTGTACATACGATGGTAATCATGGTCTTCGTGTGATATTATTTATTCTTATACATGTTTATTCACTATGCTCGTACTTTCATATTATTGTTCGTTACATATATAAGTAAATAACTCAGTACTAGTTATCTAGTATTGAGTGAAAAATGTTTATCTTTATACGCATGTCTCAAGTTGAGCTAGGAGAGCGAAGAAATGGAGAATTAGCAATAGTTATTTGTTTCTTTATTTTATTAATTTTGCATTAGATTTCATTATAATAAGAGAAATAGATGTGAAGACTTTCATTTGGTAGTTGATTTGGTACATTGGACTTGAATATATTATTATTATGTTTATGGACTTATTATTAGCATACCATGTGGTTATCGACAAAGTTTGGCTTATTTATTATTCTACCAGTACTCATGGCACCCGATGATTTAATTATTTTATTAATTAATGGTCCATCCTTTGGATTAATGATTTATGAAAAATGGTGAGTTGTTACAGTAGTGCGTTATATTGGGTTGATATTAGAAAAAAATAGAGATGTGATGGACTTGGATATGAACACAGATATATACTTGTGAATGCACTTACATGGTCAGCTGCTTGCCGGGTTGTTGGATGGATGGATGTTCCATAAGTGGAAGTCAGTTATGTATGGAGCTAGATAATTTCTCTGTTGTTGAATCATTGTAGAGTTGACAGTTTACCGAGTTATGAGTATGGATGTACTCTAGTATTCTTGCAATATTTGAGCTGGATATGGCTTTTGTGTGTGTTAGATTTTGAGATGGTTTTCGGACCACGAGTAACTTCTTTGATGAGTTGTTACGGTACATTTGGATTGTGGTGGTTATATGTGAGATCCGTCAACTTAGTCTCACATCTAATACCTATTGGGAGAAGATCCTGTTTATAAGTGGGAATGGACTAGAGATCTTTAACTTTCAGGGTACCCATTTTAAAGAAATGACTTGGCCCATTACGTTGCACTTTGGACCGGGTTGTTACATTATATGTTCTGAGTTGACAGATTATATTCAGATGGGATAGCTGTGGTTGTGGGAAGCTAGTTGTTGTGGTGGCTGGACATTCGAGCACACTAGAGTATTTCTACTTCTTTTTCTCTTCTTTCCTTTGGGCTAAGTGGTTAAGCATTGTCTTGTTTGGTTCCAGGTAGATAACCTTGTCTGTCTAGCCCATAGGTCTGATTTGTTCTTAACTGATTGTACTCTGTAGCTTATGGTTGACCTTGAAATTTGCCAGCACCTATAGAATCCAGTGTTTTCATGATAGATTAGTATAACTTTGAGGTACCAAGTTAGGCTGTGCTTTGCAGGTCATTGGAAGGATCTGAGTCAAAGGATTATGTCTTGGTTGGAGAGCAATTGTGAGCAATGGGTGCTCAACTTGTTGCAGTGTTGATATGGATATATTGTCATCCGCTTATCTTGATTTGAGACCTTGCTTGATTGTTTCATGTATCATATCCTTTGAGTATTGTGTTTACTATATCATGGAGAAGCAGCCTTGTAGGTTGAAAACAGTACTATGGACCGATACGGGATGATTAGTTATACATCATTAATGAGCGGATGACACACATATCTAAACCTCACATAGGCTCTTGTAAGCTCGAGTTTAGGTAGTGGTTTTTTGTTTCGTGTGTATCTCACCCACTCAAATGTGTGTGGCTAGTACTTTGTGGAGAAACACTTTCCTACTATTTTCTGATTACCTTAAAGCTTGTAGGACTTGCACACCTACGACGTTTTACATTCTTGATATTACTAGAAGTGTATCTTTATCTTACCTTTATTAATGTTGTGGAGTGTCACCTTTATTAGTGTAAATGCCATTTGGTATGACATGTTCTACTCTCTCGATATTTCTTACTCAACATTGTTGTTGATATTGTTGATTAGGGTTGATCAATTCAAAATATATTCATTGTGATATAATGCCTTGATATTGAGACCTTGATATATGTGATTTGGTATTATCTCAATCTTATATTGTGAGACTTTGATATCCTATATGCATTGACCACTACCTCATCCCTTTAGGAAAGACTATTAGAGGATTCCCCAGGAGAGTTCCTTAGTTATCTTACTATGATTCCGATCGAAGAGTAAGTTCTTTGGGTTGTTTGTCTCGATCAATACCTTACAGGATCTTCGCTAGAGTGGTCTTGAGGGCCTTGCTACCAGGTTAGTTGCCCACTCTATCTCTGGACTTGTATTTAGAAGGTTGTGTGGAGCTTTAATCGTCGGTGAGGTTTTCTGATAATGAATGTCGATGGCAATATTTAGGGTGCATGTCGTTTTTGTAAGGTATAGTTATTAATTATTACTTTATTTATACCATTTACCTCTATGTGAAAATGCACGATGATAAGTTTTTTCTTACAGGTGAGTGGTTCTCAGGGTGATCAAATGCTAGAGGCGTCCACCCCAAATATTGTTATGGAGCAAATTTTGTATATATGCTTTCTTGAATTCTGAATGCTGGTATTGTTTTTGCGGCAAAGAGTCCATCAAATTGTAAATCATAAGAGGCGATAATATGTATTTTTATGCATCAATTTTCTATCAACATTTATTTTTCAACTCTTTCAACTGTTATATGCAATAACTTTAACGTTTGCAGATGCATTGTGGGGGAGCTGGACGAGGAGAGGGAAGCTAAAATGGATTTGTAAAATTTGAGAGCATTGCCCCGCAGCCCGTGATTCATTGAATACAGGCATTAGAAAATGTCCCTGAACACTGCATTTCGGAAACGATACTTGTGCATATTGTAATATGAACACATTAAGATGCCAGATAACTGAACACGACATGACTTATTTGCAACTATAGCATAAATGTAATATTGGGCCTCCCACTTCTCCTGGATTATTTTTCTCAACTAAACTACCATGTGAGCATATGTAACTATCTTATTTAAGTCATTTGCTAGTTATTTAAAGTTTGCAGTTCTACATACAATAATCATATTGAAGATAAGAAGGCTCTCTCATATTGAAGATAAGAAGGCTCTGTTTCAAATGTACAGTCTGGATTGATTAAGTTATTACTATTGCTATGAGATCTTCCCATTTGTTTT
>JAURVB010012891.1:0-124628 GCA_033002965.1 Piper betle | reverse complement strand
TAAAACAACTACTTGGCCAATCTTAGACGATATATTAATAAAAAGAATCCATGCTTTCGTACTAATATACAAAGTAGAGGACCTGCCATATGTCTTCTAATTATTTAACAATATTATCTTTTATTTTTTTATAAGAAAAATATTACTTGTCTATTGAATATAAGATATTTTTTTAATCCTTTAATATTTTCTTATTTTAATTACAATTTATTTTAATTTTTTTATAATTAAAATTTATCGTGAATCTTTTATTGTAAATTTACAGGGTTAACGACTAGTAATATTAACATTTTTCTATGCAATCTTTGCCATAAAAAATTTATGATGTATTAGTTGTTTTGGTTTTTCAAGAAAACATGTCCTTAGTTTCTATCATCTATCTATTAAAATGCTACATCATCTACTAATCTTCATACTAATATAATTTAGAAATAGGAATTAGGAATTTTAAGGAAGAAAAGAGGTGGAACAGCCTCTCTTTTTTTTGTTTATTTCTTTGTTTTTTTATTTTTTAGGATATAAATAAGTAATAAATAAATAAATAGATATATAGATATAGGCATGCATGAATAAAGAAGGGAGGCGTTGAAGCCGGCGATTTATTTATTCGCCAAATCCAACTCTCCTTCTTTTACGTCCTCCCTCCTTCCCTTACCTCACTCCCCCCAATCGGCAGCCATGGATCCTTACAAGGTTAAAACTCCTTCCCCCAATGTCATTGCATCATGTTTCTTGGTCCTAACATTTGCATGAGATGATTTGTTGCTGGTGCGTTATTATTATTATTTTCATTGTTGTTATTATGTTGTTGCTTTGCGTCTTGTGCCTGGTTTTATCAGGGACTGGAAGTTGATTGATCTTATATGTTTGATTTATATTGCAATTTGCTCGTAGGAATGTTTTTTAGTAAAAAAATGAAATTGCTTATTGTTTTGTTGGCGGTGGTATGCGATGGAACAATCAGTTGTGGATGTTTTTGTTTCTAATGGTTGATCTTATAGACGACTCCTTGACCTTTGTTGTTTTTTTTTTAGAAAAGAAATCATATATTTTCCTGATATGGATGAGGAGATCGAATTAGCTGTTGTGTTCTTTGAATATTTTGTTTTTCTTAGGTTGTTCATCTTGTTCTACCAGATTGAGCAGGATTTTGAATCGTTTTTTCTTTTTTCTTTGATGATTTATTTCTCTTTTATTCTCCTTATGTTACTTAGTTAAACCTTCTTCCCTAAATTTTCGAATTGGAAATTTGATGCAGTATCGGCCATCGAGCGTTTACGACTCCCCCTTCTTCACCACTAACTCTGGAGCCCCTGTTTGGAACAACAACGCTTCCCTCACTGTTGGTTCACGTGGTATAATATACATATACCTCTAATAAGTCCTCTTGTGCTAGCTCTATTGTTAGCGAAGACTTGATTGCTATTATTTGAATGTTCTGATTTTGCTTGTATGGTGCGTGCTTAGCTTTTTTTTAAAAAAAATAACGAAGAGTTATTTGATATTTGTGACTCTTTTACCTGATATATATAAACCTCACTCTATGCTAGAGATGATGAAATCCTTTTTTTAATTTTGATATTTATTGATTTCTTTCCTGAGGTACCCTTTGGCTGTCTTTCTTGTTACATGAATATCTTTATCCTTACCACTTAAAACAGGAAAAGGTTTATTATAATTCATGTTTCATATTCAATTGTATCTAGGTGATATTTGCACTCTTGTACTGTCAATGCCTTTTTTCACTGCAATTTTCGTGTATCTGGATGTACTCATGTAATTCTATTTTGGAATATAGGTAATTTCAGAGTTGTAGTTCATGTAAACAATTTATTTTCATATGGTTGTGATGCTATCATGTTTCAAATATGCCCTAGTCAATTATATGTTCTTCGTATTTCTTGGTGTCAAATATGTTGATTCTGCACAAATGTTTATCTAATTGTCACATTAATTAATTTTCAGGAGATATATATTTTCTTAATAGAGGCACTGACTGGAAGAAATTTTATTTTTGATGATTCCTCAAACAGTTCCTAAACTAGGTCTTCCTTGGCAGGGCCAATCCTCCTTGAGGATTACCATCTTGTTGAGAAGCTTGCTCAGTTTGACAGGGAGAGAATACCAGAGCGTGTCGTTCATGCCAGGGGAGCCAGTGCTAAAGGTTTCTTTGAAGTCACCCATGACATTTCTAACCTTACCTGTGCAGACTTCTTGAGGGCACCAGGAGTCCAGACCCCTGTTGTTGTCCGTTTTTCTACAGTCATTCATGAACGTGGAAGCCCTGAGACTCTGAGAGACCCACGGGGTTTTGCTGTCAAGTTTTACACAAGAGAGGTATTTAAGTGTGCATTGCTACTATATAATTTCTGTTGCATATTCATTAGTAGTTCTTTCTTTGCTGAATATTGGTTCACTTAGATGTCCACAATGCCTTTTCATTGACTAGGTATGTTGTGGTCCTGAAAAATAGATATTGCTAGAAACTTAAGTTGGTATCTATTACCATAGACATTGTCATGCGATTTTCTAAGGCAATCATCCCAGACTCACACACACCCATGCACACAGCAAGCCCCTCCCACTCCAGCCATGTGAATTGAACACCTCCCATGTCCCAAACCATCACCCAAGTTATGTGATTTACTTTCCCCTTAAAAAAGTTTTTGTTTGGGGTGGGGGGGGTGGAGGGTGGAGTGGGTTGGGGTTGTTTTAACATGCTATTTTCTTTCTTGGTTGGTTTTTAAGATTTTACTTTGCTGGTTAGTTTTACTTTTACAGCCCTTCTTTTCTCCATATGATTCTTAGCATGCATGACTGGATTGACAACTGATTTATTTATTTATTTTTCCATAGGGTAACTTTGACCTTGTGGGAAACAATTTCCCTGTTTTCTTCATCCGGGATGGAATGAAGTTCCCTGATATGGTTCATTCCTTGAAACCAAATCCTAAGTCTCACATTCAAGAAAATTGGAGGATCCTTGATTTCTTCTCCCATCATCCCGAGAGCTTGCACATGTTTACTTTTCTCTTTGATGATATTGGTATCCCACTAAACTACAGGCACATGGATGGATCTGGTGTTCACACCTACACTTTAATTAGCAGGGATGGAAAAGCTCATTATGTGAAGTTCCACTGGAAGCCCACTTGTGGTGTCAAGTCCTTGTTGGATGATGAAGCAGTAACAGTTGGAGGAACAAATCACAGCCATGCTACGAAGGATCTCTATGATGCAATTGCTGCTGGGAACTATCCTGAATGGCAGTTATACATCCAAGTTATGGATCCTGATCACGAAGAAAAGTTTGATTTTGATCCTCTGGATGTGACCAAGACTTGGCCAGAGGATATTTTACCGTTGATGCCTGTTGGCCGACTTGTTCTGAACAGGAATATTGACAACTTCTTTACCGAGAATGAACAGCTTGCCTTTTGCCCGGCGCTTATTGTACCTGGCATTTATTACTCTGATGACAAGTTACTTCAGACTAGAATCTTCTCTTATGCTGATACCCAAAGGCACAGACTTGGGCCTAACTATCTGTTGCTTCCACCAAACGCACCAAAATGCGCTCATCACAACAACCATCACGATGGCTTCATGAATTTCATGCAACGAGATGAGGAGGTAAGATGTCAATGAAATGTAGTCTTAAATTATGCAAAGATGATATTTTATTTTCCTTTTTAATCTTTCCTGGTGTGTCTCGGGATCCTTGCTTGCTTGCATTTTAATCGGGATGTTGCCTGTGTTAGGTGAATTACTTCCCATCAAGGTATGATGCTTGCCGACATGCAGAGAGGTACCCAATTCCTCCCAGAATTTTTACTGGAAGGCGGGAAAAGGTATGTGTTCTGTACCTTGGCTGTCTATTTATAACAGCTCAAAGCTTGATTACTTCCGAGTGATTAGGTTCTTGAATTAGAAGCTGCACATCTTTTTATTCCTGTTTTCAATTTCATGGCGGGTGAACATATTATCATTATTTTCGTGGCATATAGTGCATGATTGAGAAGGAAAACAACTTTAAACAGCCCGGAGAAAGATACAGATCTTTTGACCCAGACAGGTAAGCGTCAATTTCTGAACGTATAATTACATGACAAGGAAAATTGCCTCTCTAAATGCTCTTTTGTTACAGGCAACAGCGCTTCATCCGCCGTTGGGTTGATGCTTTATCTGATCCAAGGGTTACTCATGAAATCCGCGGCATCTGGATTGCCTACTGGTCGCAGGTAAGTTTTGTAGGGTGCCGTTTAATTGAGGCGATGATCTCCTAGTTTTGAATGGCAATGCATCTGATCAACCGACCCATATTATTTGTTTCTGCAGTGCGACATGACTCTGGGACAGAAACTTGCCTCTCGCCTCAACATGAGACCTAACATGTAAAAGACTCTGAGAATTCGATTTTTATCAATGGAAATCGGATACTACATGCAGTCTGCCCTCGCAAATGAACTAATAGCCACTAAGATCTTATATTAGTATATGTACAATAATATTTTATGGATCATAAAATTTGCACCATCTTTGCACAATAAATAATGCCAGACTAATATCTGTTTTCATGTTATATTTCATAATTCTGTTATTCATCGTCCTCAGTTCTAGTAAAATATCACCATTTGAGCTTACCCCTTTACTTTGCTATATCATAGCACCCGTTGAATCTTAATCCCAAAACGTTGGAGAGCTAATAATACCATGCTTTGGCGCAAAATCAGTTCTCCGTGTTTCTTCCTTGAACTGCCGGTCATGTAACTGGTTGGCACACTTTGTGTTATGGACGACCTCATAACGCATGTTGGCCCACCCATTCTCGTTTCTTCTCTTTACACGGTTCTGGATTAAGCTACTCCTGTGATTAACCAGGAGGCACCTATGGATGCCTGCCGTTGGTTTCCACGGTTAGAATAATTTCTTCCAGTTTCACATTTTCCAATACTATAAGTAAATATATAGAAAAAATGCGAGCAATGAGAACCTCAAAGCTCCAGGTTTCTGTTCTTCTCAGTCCTAAAGTCATGGCAATGTTGGGAGTTCTACTTTTTGGATGAGAACAAAGTGACACGGGAGCCATGTCCTACATAACAGTACCTAAGTGGAATGCCATTGACACTTCTCTCAAATGCATCAATAGCTGGTAAACTGGGTGGATTATCCCTGCAAACAAACAGAAAAAAAACCAACAATCAGACTTGAGTCTTGAGCTTCCATGACCTACGAGGTTTTCCTCAAATTCACAAAATTCCTATGTAAGAAACAGGGTTTAAGATTTACCCGAGCACGCATAGAATAAAATTGGGTATTCCAGGAGAGGACTTTCTGAATTTGCTATTCGGCAAATAAACATCAAAAGCTGGCTTAATCTCATTTATCTGGATATTACTCAATTGAAGAGACAAAATATCACTGCATTCTCCTTCACTTTCTTTGAGCTCAACGGAACGTGCGGTACTGGATTTATCACAGCTTTTCATGGTCCATGGGACATTGTGACGACCAGCAACGTACCCAAGTAATTTCAAGCGCTGATAAGCAAGAAAGTACTTGAAACTGCATCCATTTTTTGCCTCTGACAGCTTCTGAAATAGATCTGTCATAGACAGGGGCTCACCACAAGCCGTCGAAACAATCAATGCCCCTCTTTTCACAAAAAATCTGCAAATAAGTCATTAAACGCTTTCAAGGTCCCGATTTGCCTGAGCCGGGGCAGAAAAATAAAGTTCGATCTGGGCTGTCCGAAAAAAACACCTAAACCCATCCTCTGGCCAGTGCTGGCCGCTACTTAAAAAAAACACCAAAGTTTTAGGCGCGGTGGGATCTGGCCGCCGCGGTGGGATCTGGCCGTCCTTGGCCAGTTTTGGCCGCGCCTTAAAAAAAAATTGGCCACTGGCCAAGTTCTGGTCACGGCCCAATGGTGGCCAGGCCCGGCCAACCGGCCATGGCCAAAACCTAGCCACCGGCCTGGGACTGAATGGTGGAGGAGAGATTTGTGGAGGAGAGATTTGTTTCTTTTTTTCATCAATTCTAAGCTAAGAGTTGAGCGCAGGAGCATACTCCTGGCCTGGGAAAACCTTTCTCCTTCAATTATTGCAAAAAATTTCTCCAATGACTGAAAGAAAATTATACATGAACTCTGCCTCTAATGAGGCCAATCAGCTACCACCCAAAAAAAGGACCACACTGTTTATTCAAGGTCTATAAATATGCAATAAAAATGTGCTGGCTGTGAGCACGTTAGAACATGCTCAAAAGTTGTGAACACTCTCTTTACAAGGCTCCAAAACCATTGATCTGTACCTCTTGGGGCACACTTTTTTCTCATGCAATGTGAGAAATCACAGTAAAATTTAGGGTTGTAACTATTAACCAAAGCAGGTATAGCTAAATAAAGGGGTAAAAAAAGGGTATTTCAAGGAATAAGCTAGAATTTTGGAAGATTAAAGGAAGCTGACTGGCATCATAAAAAAGCTAAGAGGCATAAAGTTTAATCTGTAAACTTTCTTGAAAGGTGCACCAATAAAACCTCTGAAACTATTATGCATTGACAACTCTGATGTACCCGCGAAAATCAAATTTCATTTATAGTTCCCAAATATTCTGTTCTTGAATCATCATTGCCAACGACGCGCTCGCTATACGCTCAAACATCATTAACATGCGGGAAAGAATTATTTCAGATTAAGTTAAGGATCAGTATCGGCCGTAAAATAATTCAGCAACGGCAATAAAAACTTACAGAGCCTCTTCAAGAAAGAGATACAGCTTGCCATTCCTAGTTATTCCAGTGGTAGTCCACGCAGATCCCTTTCTTTCCGCCACCTCGGCCATACAAAGTTCATCATCCCAACAAGCCCTGGATACATGTTTTCTGGTGCAGAGGCCCCAAAAATCATCCCACAAGAAGTATCAGAAACACTAAAGCAGACGAATTCGGGGTAGATGCAAACAATTAAACAAGTTTTCAACACAATAGAAAGTAGAAACTATCAAGAACCACCAAATTACCTGAATTGTACTTTTTTAATGGCAGAAGATGGGAGAAAAGGGTTCAATTTGTCATCACTATCACTCCAAACTTCTGAATCGGTTTCTGAATTTGCCAATTTAGTGCAAATTTCCCAACCCTTGACCTCATTATCCCCGTCACCATGACTATCGTGCATCATAGTTCGTCAAATCCTAAAGCAATTCTTGTCCTGGACAGGTACACGTGAAAAATGCTAAAAAAGAAAGGGGGATTTTCAAACAGTGGCAACGATTGGGGCGAACTGGAGTTTGGGGAAGATCTATGGCGTCTAGGGGCCAAAATTGCACCGCCCCCGCACCCACCTGTTTTTTTTCTCCTCTCAATGTTTCCGAGCACTGGCCATAGATTCCCGGGTTAGTCGCGAAATTTTGGATTCGATCTCCGTTTCTAAGAAACGATCGGTGTTAGATCGGATCGAGAGGGAGTCATTAAATTATTAGATTGATTAATTAAAAATTGAATATGAATTAATTATTTAAATTAATTAATAAATTATTAATTATAAAATATATTATTTTAATATGATAATATATATTATATTTCATGCCTAATAAAATCAAAAAATTAATTTTATAACATTTACCCGGTCTTTGCAATTAGATACAATAAGTATTGAGTTAAAAAAAGATCTAAGATGCATGATAAAATTATTAAAGGGTTAAATACAAACATTAACCCAAAAACTTGGGTGGTGGTACGCGGCGGCATGGGTGGTGTCGCGGTTGTCTGCTTGGGTGGTGGTCGGAGTACTTGGGTTGTCGGTCACTGCAGAACTTAAGGTGACAGCTTGCGTAGTGGTCGATGGAAAGCTTCGGTGGTCGGCGGCGGCAGGGAAAACAAAGGCTGCGGCTTGGATGGTGGTCGGCGGCTACAGCTTGGGCGGTGGTCTGCTTGGGTGCTCGGCAGCTTGGGTGGTGGTCGGAGTACATGGGTGGTCGGCTGCGACAGGGAGCCAAAGGTGGCGGCTTAGATGGTGGTCGGCGGTGTAAAATCAACAAATACTTTAAACTTTAACCAAAATTAACATAGATGATAAAACCATCATCAATAAAGCCTTCTTCATATCAAATCATCAAGAAAATAAATTTAATAACGGAAGCGTACCTGGATCCATGATTGTAAAGCAATTCTTTGATTTCTTCTGGTTTGATCTTCCAGATTCAGCACCTGTTCTTCAAAACCAGAGTTTCTGGATGATGGGATACCAGAAAAGAAAAACGACGTGCGAATCCGAGGACCATAACCGTATTTATCCTTGTAACCGTATTTATCCTTAATTTTTCATAATTCTAATTTAACCCATCATAAATTAGAGATTAAGAAAACGGTATCTACACATATTTATCCATACTCATCTTAAATATATGATATCTCCATATATTTAATTAAATATTAATGGCCCATTATCCTTAACTTTAATAGATCAATTTAATTTAGGCCATACCTTAATAATAACAACATATGATACAATTATATACATATATACGTCCAACATCCAACAATCTCCCACTTAGACTATATATACACAAATAATTGTATATAACCTTATGAGCTCCAAAATCAACATACGCTATTATTCCAAAATAACAATCTCGTCCATTAATTAATGTTAATATAGGATCAAGGCGATTTTCGTTACATTTATCGTAACTAAACCCATCCATGGTCACATACATCAACATAATTAAATGACATAGATCAAGTATGGATGTGTAGCATGAAAATTACATGCAATTTGATCTGAACATGCCTATTTTCAACTGGTCCAACCTTATGAGATCACCAAAATAGAGTAAAAGAGTGAAACATAAACCAAATACCGCAATTCAATACAAACTCCCACTAAAGTAACATATCATTAAATGATACAACACCCAGATGAGCAACATGCTCATGAAAGACCTTAGGCGGTAAACCTTTAGTAAGCGGATCCGCAACCATGGAGTTTGTCCTAATATGCTCTATAGAAACTTTACCACTCTGAACTCTTTCTTTCACAACAAGGAACTTGATCTCTATGTGTTTTGATTTAGATGAGCTCCTGTTGTTATTTGAATATAATACTGCAGACTGATTGTCACAAAATAACTTAAGTGGTCTTTCAATATTATCAATAATGCGCAGCCCT
The DNA here is from genome assembly GCA_033002965.1 of Piper betle. Lineage (NCBI taxonomy): Eukaryota > Viridiplantae > Streptophyta > Magnoliopsida > Piperales > Piperaceae > Piper > Piper betle. Next base: position 115,458 of record JAURVB010012891.1, on the reverse strand, counting down.
GTGACAAAATTCCGCAACCATATTCCATGATTGGATGCCTCATAACAAGCTATGAATTCAGCTGCCATGGTGGAAGAAGCTATGAGTGTCTGCTTAGCACTCCTCCAAGAAATAGCTCCTCCAGCAAGCAGATATACATAGCCAGAAGTAGATCGACGACTATCTTGACATCCAGCAAAATCAGAATCAGAATACCCAATGATCTCAAGTTGATCTGACTTCCGATATGTAAGCATGTAATGTTTTGTTCTCTGTAGATACCTCATGACTCTTTTGGCTGCTATCCAGTGATCCAATCCTGGATTGCTTAAATATCTGCCTAACATTCTAACAATATACGCAATATCTGGACGCGTACATACTTGAGCATACATAAGACTTCCTATTGCTGAAGCATAGGGAATCTTTTGCATTTCCTTTCCTTCTATATCATTTTTAGGGCATTGATTGAGACTGAATTTGTCTCCTTTAGAAACAGGGGTATCTCCTGGTTTACAATCTTGCATGCCAAATCTTTTAAGCACTTTTTCTATATAGGTCTTTTGTGATAATCCAAGTATACATCGAGAACGATCCCGATGTATTTGAATTCCTAATACAAAAGACGCATTTCCAAGATCTTTCATTTCAAATTTCTTTGATAAAAATCTCTTGGTTTCGTGCAAGAAACTTATATCATTACTGGCAAGCAATATATCATCAACATATAAAACCAGAAAAATATACTTACTCCCACTAAACTTATGGTATATACAATCATCAATAACATTCATCTCAAAACCAAATGAGAGAATCACTTGATGAAATTTGTGATACCATTGACGAGAAGCCTGCTTAAGTCCATAGATGGATTTCTTTAATTTGCAAACCATATTCTTTGAATCTCCCGATACAAAGTTTTCTGGTTGCACCATATAAATTGTTTCATCAATGTCACCATTTAGAAACGCAGTCTTTACATCCATCTGATGTAACTCAAGATCAAAATGTGCCACTAATGCCATAATTATTCTGAATGAGTCTTTCGATGAAACTGGAGAGAAAGTCTCATTATAATCCATGCCTTCCTTTTGAGTAAAGCCCTTTGCAACTAGACGAGCCTTATATCTTTCTACATCACCTTTCGAATCCCTCTTGGTTTTAAATATCCATTTACAACCAATAGGTTTCGCACCTTCAGGCAATGGAACAAGATCCCAAACGTCATTAGCTTTCATGGACTTCATCTCTTCATTCATGGCATCAATCCACCTTTGAGAATTAGAACTCTTCATGGCTTGATGAAAGTTGATTGGATCATCTTCCACCATTCCAATGTTATCCTCATGTTCTTCGAGAAAGATGATATAATCATCCGAAATTGCATTTCTCTTTTCTCTTGTGGATCTCCTCAATGGCATTTGCTCTTGAGGTTGTTGAGTTTCTTCTTCAGATATAACTTGATTAGGGAGATTCTCGACATTGTCTTGTAATTCTGGTATTGTTTCTTGAACAACATCAGGAATATAACCTAGATCCTGATTATTGTCAAGAACAATCATAGGAAGAGAAACAGATTCTTCTTCAAAGACAAAATCTCTAACTTTATTTCCCTCTCCAAACTCAACATCCTCAAAGAACTGGGCATTTCCCGTCTCAAAGAATGACCTTATTGTGGGATCATAAAACTTATATCCTCTAGACCTTTCAGAGTACCCAACAAAATAACTGCTAACTGTTCTTGAGTCCAGTTTCTTTTCATTTGGCCTATAAGGCCTTGCCTCAGCTGGACAACCCCAAATGCGTAAATGCTTAATACTGGGTGTTTTTCCAGTCCATAATTCATAAGGGGTCTTAACAGTTGCCTTTGTTGGCACTCTATTAAGAAGATATGCTGCTGTTTTTAGTGCCTCACCCCAGAGTGAATCAGGTAAAGTAGTATGAGCAATCATACTTCTCACCATGTCCTTTAATGTTCGGTTTCGTCTCTCAGCAACACCATTCATGCTAGGAGTACCTGGCATTGTGTATTGTGGGACGATTCCACATTCTTCAAGGAATTTGGCAAATGGTCCTGGACGCTGTACACCTGATCCATCATATCTACCATAGTATTCACCACCACGGTCAGATCTGACAGCCTTAATAGTTTTGTCGAGTTGGTTCTCAACTTCAGCCTTATATGCCTTAAACACGTCCAATGCTTGAGACTTCTCATGAATGAGATATAGGTAACCATAACGAGAATAATCGTCTATGAACGTAATAAAATATTGTTGACCATTCCAAGAAGCCATAGGAAATGGTCCACAAATGTCCGTATGTATTAGTTCTAAGACACTTGAAGATCTATTGGCACCTAGTCTCCTTGCATTTGTTTGTTTTCCCTTAATGCACTCAATACAGACTTGTAAATCTGATAAATTAAGAGAATCAAGAATTCCATCTGACATAAGTCGTGCAATTCTTTGTTTAGAAATGTGTCCTAAACGCTTGTGCCAGAGTAAAGCAGAATTCTCATTGGTTAATTTTCTTTTCGTACCACATAAACCCACATGCAAAGTTTCATTAAAAGATGCAATAGTATCAAGTAAATATAGATTATCATAAAAAGACAAGGAACCCGTACCCACAATATTTGAATTTAGAAAAAGACTAAACTTATTATTTCCAAATGAACAAGAGTAACCAAATTTGTCCAATATAGAAATAGAAACCAAATTCCGTCTAAAAGACGGTACTACATATGTCTCTTTCAAATCCAAATAATATCCTGTCTTTAATAATAATCTAAAAGTTCCTATTGCCTCAACTACGACTGATTTGCCATCACCCACATAGATGAATCTTTCAGCATCATTTGGCTTTCGGCAACTCAGGCAACCCTGCATTGACACACTTATGTGAGTAGTAGCACCAGAATCTAGCCACCAAGTGTGTATTGGCACTGAAGCTAAATTAACCTCAGAACAAACAAAATTAAGAAATGAACCTTTCTTTGCACGCCAAGCGTGATACTTAGTGCATTCCTTCTTCATATGTCCAGGTTTACCACAAAAGAAACAGCAAGAAGCCTGATTTTCTTTCTTTTGCTGTTGCTTGTGAGACCCATTATCAGCATCCTTAGCCCTCTTTCTTTTCTTATTTTTGTCCTGATAGGTACTAGCCAAGTGAGCACTTTCAGCCTGTTCTTGCTTCAACCTTTCTTCTTCTTGCACACAATAAGAAATGAGCTCATTAAGAGTCCATTTGTCCCTTTGACAGTTGTAACTGACCTTGAATTGACTGAATTGTGCAGGAAGAGAAATTAAAACTAAATGCACGAGCAAATCTTCAGATAGCTCTAACCTTAGTGCTTTTAGTTTTGAAGCAATATTTGACATCTCTAAGATGTACTCCCTTATGCTTATTTTGCCTTTAAACTTCATTGAAATCAAGTTCGACAAAAGCGTACTTGTTTCAGCCTTATCGTTTTTTACAAAACGCTTCTCAATTTCTTTAAGAAACTCACTGGCTGTAGTAACCTTTTCAGACACATCGCCCCTGAAGGTCTCTGGAATTCCCCGCTTCATGATCATAAGACTCATGCGATTTGAACGTTCCCACTTCTCAATGTCCCGTTTTTCCTCAATGGAACTTTTGTCAGTAAGAGAAGCAGGTTGTTCAGTCCTTAATGCAAGGTCAAGATCCATGCAGCCGAGAATAATCATTACACTTTCTTTCCAATCCTTAAAATTATCCTTAAGCATTGGAACTGAATTGATGTTGGCAGAAATCATAGAAGCAGATTGATTAACTGAAAATAGAACAAAATAACATGCACATAATAAGATTAATAATTCAAATAATGGTTAATCCCATCAACAGATACCTAGCACAACATTAATATTTAGTCTTTGGACAGAAATATTAATTTGTAAGTGGTACTCTTAGTGCAGTAATCAAATATGAATAATAAATCCTGTCAAATAATAAACCTTCCTTTGGGCCGATTTATTATCCACATGGAAACTTGATAATTATCCCATATTTATTACCACAAATGAATATATAATTCTGTCAAATATTAACCTTCCTTTGGGCCGACTAATATTCACATGAATTATATATCCACAACCGTCTTAATATTTTAAAATAAATTAATTTCTACAAAAGAGGCTACTTTGGCAGCATATTGTAGTCCTTAATAAATTTTAAAAATATTAATTATAACTGAACCATATTTAAATTTAATAATCCCAAATATAAAACTGAAAAAGGTTATAAAATATCTTTATTTGGAAATTTCTGAAATTATAACCTTTTGTAACTTTATTATCCTCATTTGATATTTTACCCAAAAGAGGACCTTGATTTGGGAAAAATATCCCATAAACTCATATTGACAGTACAAAATTTGGGCAAAGTAAAATACATAATTACCACATATTCACCATCCAAAATTTAGAGTATTCTAAATAAGTTGAAGAAGATTGGTTGTAAACCATGTCAATTTTGGTGAATAAGGGAATACTGTAAAATCGAACCATAAAATTTTCCCATACAAACAAGTATTGAATGATTGACTCATTCCAAAAATAAGATAAACATAAAGCAATTAATTCTCAATGATTTAATATGAAGTTGCTCTGATACCAATTGTAAAATCAACAAATACTTTAAACTTTAACCAAAATTAACATAGATGATAAAACCATCATCAATAAAGCCTTCTTCATATCAAATCATCAAGAAAATAAATTTAATAACAGAAGCGTACCTGGATCCATAATTGTAAAGCAATTCTTTGATTTCTTCTGGTTTGATCTTCCAGATTCAACACTTGTTCTTCAAAACCAGAGTTTCTGGATGATGGGATACCAGAAAAGAAAAACGACGTGCGAATCCGGGGACCATAACCGTATTTATCCTTGTAACCGTATTTATCCTTATTTTTCATAATTCCAATTTAACCCATCATAAATTAGAGATTAAGAAAACGGTATCTACACATATTTATCCATACTCATCTTAAATATATGATATCTCCATATATTTTATTAAATATTAATGGCCCATTATCCTTAACTTTAATAGATCAATTTAATTTAGGTCATACCTTAATAATAACAGCATATGATACAATTATATATCATATATACGTCCAACATCCAACAGGCGGAGCTTGGTTGGTGGTCTGCTAGGGTGGTCGACAGCTTGGATGTGGTCGGCTTGGGTGTTTGTCGGCTCGGGTGGTGGTCGGAGTACTTGGGTGATTGGTAGCGGCGGAGTGCTTCGGTGGCCGGCGTACGCAAAGCATGTCGAGTCGACCAATTTTGTCTGTCGGTAACTCGGTGTAAAAATAGGCTCGGATGGGTTCAAATCGGCCGATTCTTATCCTTATTTTTTCCCAAACGAGTTTAGCTTTATTTGATTAGGTTTTTCACTTAGCCTGGTTAAATCTACCGATTTATGCAACTATAATTCCAACATATCTAGCATATCCATATTTTTCTGCTTTTCTTCTTTTTAAGACAACTACTAGCAGCAAGATTATTAGCACACGCTTTCCACCCAACATATCGTATTGCTTTAAGACACTCTTCGCTTGTAAAAAATTTAGGTCTGTGACGTCAAGTGAGTCAAGTCTAAGTTTTTCTCTGCGCTCAATTTTGCTTGGCTGGCATGGCAGGAGATAAATACAAAATATATGAATTTTTTTATTTATAATTTATAAAGAGTTTGCTATATGTAATATAAATATAACATGCAAAATCTTTAAAAAAAATTCCTGCTTTGACTCCTGCCTTTTTAAACAATTTGACGGAGATAAAATTTCAAAGGGGAACCGCTTAGTGTGAAATTTTATTTATATCTTACTATAAAATATTTTAAAAATAAATAACTTGTTAATAAAAAATTAATATTTTTGACATGAATTACTTTATATAAATTTCTTAAATTATTTCTTTCTTTCTTACTAACCAAATGGAGCCTTATCTCAAATTTTGCTTATTTGAGTATAACAATTTAGTACTCGAGTTGCTTTGATTTTAAGTTAAAAATTGACTTAGTTGATTCATATTTACCAATACCCTTCTTTTGTATATTCATCCTAAAATTTAATTTTATAATCAAAATATTTTAAATTAACATGATTAGGTACAAAGTATAATTTAAAAGTTTTTACAAAAAAAGGTAAAATCTTTTGATATTACCAAATGGTGGAAAAATCAAACCTAACTACCCAAAGAAGGTGGGAAATATAAATTATCTAAAATATCTTTAAGTAAAATAATTTAAACAAATTATATTAAAATTATATAAAAAATTAAGATAATAATTAGGTGGAGTTGCCAGATCTGACTGATCCCAAGCTGAGGGTGGTTGAATCCAACCGCGCTCAGCCTCGAGGCAGCCTTGTCCAACCAAGGGGGCAATCAAATTTGACTGCTGCTCGGTTTGTGGTCGCCCAAGGCCAGGGCAGTAGAATTCGGCCACCCTTGGCCGCCCAAGACCAAGACAGCTGAACCAGCCACCCTTGGCCTAAAGGTGCTCCAATCCGACCACTCTAACTTAGGGGTGCAGACCACCCTTAGTAAAAAAATTTGTTATTTAATATTTTTATTTATTATTTTATTATAAAATCAAACCAATGACAACTTTGTCATTATAATAAAAATTCTCTTTTTTTTCGTAATTAATTTTAATGCTTTCACCATCTAATAATATTTAAAAAATTCCTCCCTTTATTGGTAAAAAATGATACTTTAATCATGTATATACTTTTTTATAAAGTAATATTATTATATCATGCTATTTTATTATTCAATTAAATTTTTAGAAAATATTGTGAGATAAACATCGTCATTCATTTTATTCTTTTTATAAAATATTGAGCTTTGAGTTAAACTGGTACATGTTCGAATCATTTAACATCAAGTCAAGTTCTGTATTCAATTTTTCCGTGGCAAGTAATGAACTTAATGGATCTTAATCAAGTTTTAAACTGTCTAAAAACGTTAGGTTTGATTCGTAATTAGAAGAGGCTCCCCACCCCTTTTAACTCTCTTTTGTGTCGGGTGTGATGTTTATATAGGACAATGCTCTCAACTCAATTAACTCGCTTTAGAGTGGCAAAGCCCAAGCTCAACTTAATTAGGCTAATGATGTTTCCGGGGAGGCTTTTGATAATCCTAGGAATATAAATTAGTTATTACACTACAAGCTAACAAAAAATTAATTTTCATTAACAACCACAATTTTTTGGGATTATCAATTCCATTATTAAAAAATATCTCTTAAAAAATAAAAACGCACTCAACATCTCATGGCCACCGTGGTGAGGCTGTGGCCGTAATGATAGGGCAGCCATATTGCGGCCACGCAACCTTGGGCTGCATGTAAGCCACGTGTTTCTAACACAAACACAGAGCCATAATAGCCCACGTCACACATAACCATTAAATGGGCATGAGTGACACAAATGGAGCCAAAATCGATGCCTTTTTTAAATTTGATATCGAATTTTGGTGTCAATTTAGTGATAAAATGATTTTGATGTAAAAATTTTTTGTGACATTTTTAAAAATGTGTCACAAAAATTTCACTGGCAAGAGTTTTGTGGCAGCTATTTTTGACACCAAATTTCGGTGTCTATTCGTTGGCAAAATAAAATTGACACCGAAATATCATTGACAATGTGGTGTGTCATCAAAATTTCAGTAATAGAACTTTGGTGACATCTAATTTTTACAATGAAAAACGGTGTCAATTATGTGGTACTATAAGATGATCCCCAAAACTACGATGACTATGGTGGAGTTGAGCATGCCGAATATTGCTTTCAGGTACATTTTTTATGTCCTTGAGTTTGTCAATCATAGAAATTGTGATGCATGTCAACTTTCAGCACTATACCTCTGCCGAAACATGCTTGAGTGCATTCAAGGCCCCTGTTGATCCCACTACAGCTTTAGGCTCCGGAAGCAACTATTCAGAGGTAGTTGTTACCTCATTGGCTATAAAAGTGTCACTAACTCGTGATCTATACAGTGGTTGTTTGCTGACCGACAAGCATCCTTGTGGCAGGCTTCAGCATTTGTAATTACATACCCTGTGAACAACAACATTGGCAAAACAGGCAAAGAAAATGGCAAAGCAGTGGCTTGGGACAAGGCATTTGTGAAATTAGCTAAGGTTGACATGTTATGATTTTATTTCTATAGTTATCATCTCTAGTAATGGTGGTCTACAGTTTCAATGTTTTTCCCGCGTCTTTCTAGAGGATTTAATCCAAGCATATATGACAGGAAGAGTTGGTGTCAATGGTGATAGGCTCACAATCTCACCTTCACTTTTCTGCGGAAAGTTCTATTGAAGATGAGTTAAAAGAGAGAAAGCACAGTAGATGTGATAGCCATATTGGTGGGACTTTTTCAATATTAGCTTTTGTCCTTTTTAATAATTGTTGTTTCATGGTACTAATATATGGTGGGTATGTTTATCCAGGTAAGTTATCTTGTAATGTTCGCTTATATATCTTCCACTTTAGGTGATGCTCCTCATTTCACTTCCTTCTGCATATCATCCAAGGTATATTGTTTTTTTTGTTGTGTTATCGGATTTCATTCCTTCATTTGTTCAATAGCGTTGAAAGAGATTATTATTGCCCTTTCTTGGTCCCTTAGGTACTCCTGGGTTTGTCTGGAGTTTTATTTGTCATGCTCTCAGTCCTTGGATCTATGAGATTTTTCAGTGCTATTGGTGTAAAATCCACTCTCATTATCATGGAAGTTATCTCTTTTCTTGTTTTGACTGTAAGTTGTCCTTTAAATATAACTGTGTAGCTCTTAAGAAAAATTTCCTGTGTATGTCTTGAAAATCTAAGTTTTTAAGTTTCAATTTTTTTATTCTAGAACTTGATTCTCAACTTTATCTCTGTTTGTATTTACCAAAGTCTACAGACTCATTTCTTTGGTCGCGCTCAAAATCTACAGACTCATTTCCTTGGTCGCGCTCAAAATAATTATTAGAGTTTATCCCTAGCATCCGTGATCTTGGAATATTCTGTGTATTTATCTCAAGCCAAGTAATGTAGTTTTGCACTATATATTTAACACCGAAATCAAAAGTAATATTGAGGTGACTTTTAGGTAACAAAATCAAATTTTTGGTGACAAAATAGTGATAGAATTCGATGGTGTTCTAAATTGATGACTTTTTAGTGGTGAAAATTTTGTCAGTGTGTTTCGGTGACAAAATGCCCATTTTCCACATGTGATCATCTCATTTAGAATATGTGAAACTGGAGTAACACAATACTAATTTTTTGCATTTTTCTCTTAATCTCAAAAAGAGGCTGGAGAAATGACCTAAATAAGTGATTTGGCAGCCGGTTTAGTCACATCTTTTGAAATGTGAGATGAAATTATTTATGGACTATTATCTTGTGTATAAGTTGGCAGATCATCATCTACATGTAATTTTATCGCTAATTACTTCCCTGATCCTCGGAACATATCTTTAGGAATTTTTCTTGGTTTCTTGTGCACGTTGCTTTCACTCAACATAGCAGTGGTTGCAACTTTGTCAAAGTGGCAACCAATGATTTATTTGTAGCGGTTCGATAAATATTGGCAAACATGTTTAATTTAACACACATACACGGCCTCTTTAAGTATCTGCTATTAATTACTAATACATATTCAACTTATATTTCAATCCTTTCAATCAAAAGGAAATCAAACTTCACAAACAACATATTCTAATTGATTGATAGGTTTTTTACAAGATTTATTAAGTATTTATTGGGTGATTATCACAATATTAATCCGGCTTCAAAATATAGATAAGTCCAACCTTTCAAGAGTAATATTCAAATATCGTGACTCGCATGCTTGTGGGAAATTAATAAACATTTTTTTACCCTTTATGTCATTTTTAATCCCACTTTTATATTTTATACCAAACATCAAGTGCCAAATGTCATGCTAGAATAAAGGACTTGAAGGAAAGTAGAGGGAAAAAAATATTCATGATAAATCTATTATAAACTTTCAAGTAAACGCAATTAATAGAAAAAATAAATAAACACATAAGTAAACAAAGTTTTTTATTATTATGTATAGTAAGTGAGAGATGAAATCAAATCGCAGACAGTCCAAGGAGATGAATCAGATTTCTGGTAATATTTAAAACTTTTCTAAACAAATTAATATAACAGTGATTGGATAAACGCAATATTAGCTTGGCTAATCCATAAAGATTATGACTGTAATCTTGTTTATTATACTCTTCTATTGATTACTTAAAATTGAAAATAATAGAATTTGCTAATCTGACAAACTTAGGGGTGAACATGGTTTGGTGTAATCGATCAAACCAACTGAACAAAACTCATTACAATAATTCGATTCGGGGCTAGTCTGGTTTGGTGGTAGTTTGGTTGAAACAGAAAACTAACCAAATTTAGTTCGGTTGATTCGGTAGATATTTGGTTGAAACAAATCAATCAAAATAAACCAATAGATAAAAAAATTTTATTTACATCACTTTCTTCAACTTTTTCTTCAATGTTGTATATGTGTTTTTATGTATTTATAATCATCATGATATATATCAAAGGCTTATAAAATTGTATTTTGGTTCAATTTATTGAAAATAATTTATTTATTAAAATAGAAGTATAATATATTATATATTATTTTCCTATTGTATAATATCCCAAATTAGAACATTATTCATATAATTTTTCATAATAATTTTACAATTATCTTTAATTATGTGCTAGTAATTCTTTATTTCATAAATAAAACTTGAGAATAATTAAAGTAAACACTAAAGAATGAATACGATTAATGATAAAAAATATTATTTATCATTTTGGTTAAATTAGTTAGAGTTTGGTCAGTTTGATTATATATTGTGATTTGATTTTTGTTTGGTTAACTAAATTACTTTAATTTTGTTAATCGGGTAAACAGTTCAATTTAATTTTATTTAAACCGACCAAATGATCAGCCCTAGATCATAAGCATAAGCAGATATGATTGATTGAAACACGGTTTAATAACTAGTCCTAGGTGAAAAAAAATGTTCATCTGATAAGCAGGAATAAGTAAATATTATGTTCTTCGAACGTGTGGGAGAAGTGTTCTCCTAAACTGGCCTTTTAAGTACGGATTGATAGCCGTACTTAAGCCGTGTTTTTATCATTGACTTCCTTTTCTGCTCGTCTATGATCTGGAATCTAGATAATAGTGTATCGAGCACGGGCGAGAATTATTTAGATATACAAATGTTTAAGGATTTAGTAGAATTCAATTTTATATTATCCAATTGTTAGTATATATATGTACGAGAGGTTTGGAGAACAGACTCCCAAATTTATTATCTTTCTAGTCGTCCATTATTCATATGACGCAATCCTAATTAAGATATATCTTAATAATGATCAATCAGCTCATGAATATTGATTTAATTTCCCCCTTGATCTTTGGAAGCGATGGCATGTTCGACAATAAAATATCTATGACTCATGTGAGACGCTTCTTTGTGATTTTTTAACTATTTTTTTAAGGGAAAGATGCAATAGAAGAATCGAAGAGATACCCTAAATATCTCGATATCAGTATATATACATTTGTTTGCTCACAGCAACAGCATGTATGCATTATTGAATGATGATGAAAAGAAAATGATTTTGTTTTTTTTGTTAATGTCAGGATTAGAATATTTTTTCAGATAAATCATGAATAATGAAGGGAGCTGCACCAGTCTCCACAATAAAAAAATGAGGGAAGTTGTAGGACATGTAATAATTTGGGTACCACTAATTTAAGTGGAGACTAATAGAGTACCTTTAATATCCCTAATATATACTAATTGAAGTAGTTTACTTTTAATAGCCTTAATATCTTAGTCTTATATAACTACAAAAATTTAATTTTTTTCCACAGTTCGATAAACTCAAAACACACTATAAAATTATTGATAAAAGCAAGCTGACGAAAGGTAGGGTCGCAAAAATAGGGTGGGAAAATTTTCTCCACTGTTTTAAGTGTGGAAAAAATTAAGAAAATTAATCCATGCTTATCTACAAACATAGATGTCATAACATCATATTCTTTCTACACAATTTTAATAACAGTGAAAAATTATGATTAAGTGTTGTGAAAAGTGAAAATTTTCTTTACGGTACACTTTTTACTTTTTTAAGGACGAAGAAAAGTCAGTTTTTTTGTAGTGTATGAAAATCTTAACCACAACGCATAGCTTTGAGACACAGATTAATGGGCCATCATATATACTAGCCAAGATTTTTTGTGTAATATGTGAGCATTGTATAAGTTGATTTATTGAAAAAATATTGTGATAAATTTATTATTATTAAATAATTTTGAAAAATAATAGAAATGAATAATTATTATATTTAAGAAAATTAAATAAATATAAATGATAACAAATTAATCAAGGCTATAATTAATTATATTTTAAGAATATTTTATTATAGATTCAGTTGTAATTTGGTTGGTTGAATAGATCTTATAATTTTAGAGTATTATTTGTTAAAAATTTGATTATTTAATATTTTTTATAGACAATTTATGATTTAAAAGATATAATTAAGGTGGTAGTAGAAAACTTATTTAGAAGAGAAGGTAGAGGTTATCTTTGATGTAACCAGTATTAGCCCCATTTCCAATGTACTAGTTACACCTCCATCTTATAAGCAAATCAAGTATTATATATTGTAAGTAAGGCTACTAAACAAATGAGTGAGCTGAGCTCACTTTGTGCTCGTACTAAATTTGAATAGCTCGAAGTTTGTTCGAATTTGATTAGAGATTAAATGAGTTTCGAATATATACGCTCGAAATCGACTCGAATATTTGTGATACTGTTTTAGTTCAACTCGACCTTGAGTATACTTAAACTATTAAATTTTAAGAGCTCAAAACTGGTTCGTTTGGGAGCTCAAAATGAGATCGTTTAAGAGCTCGATACCAGCTCGTTTGTGAGCTCGAAACTAGCACGTTTATAAGTTTGAAAGTGGATCATTTTGGAGAAAGTTATACATTTATAAAGATTAAAAATTAACAAAATAATCTATCAACAAAATAGTCGATCATACTCACAATTTCGGCGGTGTTTTGGCAAGTGTTGGCGGCGGCGGCTACCACTGGGACGGTGGTCGTATGGGGTACCGTTAGCATTGACTCGGTGAGCCCGATGCGTCTACGACATCGATAAGGTCGGCAGAGGCGGCGACTCACCAGAAAAGGGCAAAACAGGGGCGGTCGGTGGTGGGGTGATAAGATCCGACTGGGATGGGTGGTGCTGGGCTCCACTTCAATAGAGGAAGGTCACGAGAAGGTTGACGATGTCGAGGTGGCGACTAGATGGCGGCAGTGACGGTTGTCGTCGGAGGGATCGGCAACGGTAGCATGGTGCAGTCGCAGCAGCTTCGTCGCATCGTGGAGGCTGGGTGATTGCTGGATGGTGGGGGGAATGGTCGGCAATGTTCTAGCAGTGACCGACAGTGTTAATCGGCGGTGGTGCCGCAGCATTGGCAACGGAGAAGGAGGGCGGCGTCAAAGGTTTGGGGGAATGAGAAGAGTTGGGAGGGGAGGGGCTAAGAAATGGCTCGATAACAATATCGTAAATAAAAGTTGATTCGTCTTCGAATCGAGTAAAAAATAATAATTAACTCGTAATAAATCCTTAAAAAAATTAAAAAATAGGAAAAAATATCACAAAATATAATACATACCATAACAGTACAATGACATATTCTATAATTAATAACACACCCAAACTGCCCTATAACGTGTCCTAATACATTATTCGGCCTAAAAATAATTCTAAAATCAAATACATTAAAAAAACATACTGTGTACTTTTGTATACTTTGATAATTCATTTCTCATTATTTTTTTGGCATTAACATCATATACTCAGGTACATTTGACCATCATTGCCCATAACTCACAACTGGCCTCAGCTCAGCAAGCAGTTCATGAAACTGATTGACTCGAGGCGACTGATTCGCTAATGTAAAACTCTGACTCGAGTCATGAGTTTTACACATGTGCTTATTGATGTATGACAAATCATGTAGGAATTGTAAATATAGTTGAAAAATCGGATTTGGGGTTTGAATCAATTTTTGAGGGAGTCACTAAATCAGATCGAAATGGTCACGAATTAGTTCAGTTGAATCGGTCCTATACAAAAATTTCAACTTAGCCAAAATCAGTGGGTTATTAGTTATAGAACATGTCATTCTAATGTCATTTTTATGTTACGATGTATATTATATTTTATAATATTTTTCTATATTTTTTCGATTTTTTTTTAATTATTTGGAGTTAGTTATTATTTTTGACTCAAGTTGGAGTTGAGTCAAGTTTTAATTATGAAAATGCTACTTGCTATTTCTCCCTCCCCCCCCATTCTCTCTCCCCCGATGCCCTGCCCATCCTTCACCTCCGCCGATCACTGCTGCCCCGCCTCCCTCTGCCAGCCTGGCCCCGTCCCCCCCTCCCCGCCCCCTGCCCACTTCCCTGCCCGCCCCCAGCCCAATCCGCACCCCCCCCCCATGCGCGGGCCATGCCCAATATGCCCCGCTCCGCCACCCCCTTTCCCACCGGCCCGTCCCATCCCCTGCACACCCGGCTACCGCCACCACCCCTAGTCGCCTGTCGTTGCCCTTGCCAACCGTCCTCCCCCCAGCCCCTCCCCGTCGCCTGTTGCCACTCTTGCTACCTCCCTGTTGCCATCCGAAATCAGCTCAAATCACTGATTCCAGAATCAGCTCAAATCACTGATTCCAGAATCAGCTCAAATCACTGATTCCAGAATCAGCTCAAATCAGGTAGAATCGACTTGAATCAGCCGATTCACGGAGCAATTTGAGACAAAGACCGATTTACCCATTTTTTTGACGTGGATTGCCTCCGATCTGATTTAAATCGGCCGATTCCAAGTGGAATTGCCCGATTTTTGCAATAGTAACTGTAAATCTTATAAGTATGATATATTTATATATGTATATATATATATATATTCGTAATAAACTATAAATCTTTTGGCTATTGTATCTATACTCTTGACGGTCTGTCTCTTATATAAGTTATAACATACATAATCTATTAATTTTATGATTTTAGTTAATTAAACCATGATAAACAATTAAATTGTTATGGTAAAGATTTTCTGCCGGTAG
Source organism: Piper betle (assembly GCA_033002965.1). Lineage (NCBI taxonomy): Eukaryota > Viridiplantae > Streptophyta > Magnoliopsida > Piperales > Piperaceae > Piper > Piper betle. Next base: position 100,271 of record JAURVB010012891.1, on the reverse strand, counting down.
CAGACTCATGTTAATTAAAATTAATTTTTGTTCTTTTATTATTATAAATTTATTTTTTAGAATTTATATTAATAATCAATAATAAGATTTATCTATAATTTATATATATTTTAAATTGATAAGTGATATTACATATATTATTATATTATATTATTGAGTTATATTCGAGTCAATTTCGAGTCGAATTCGAATTATAATCGAGTCAATTCGAGTTGAATAGTGTCTTATTCAAGCTTGACTTGTAGGATTCGAATTCTCGTTCAAACATTTAAATATTGAGTTTTGAGTAGAGTTGAACCGAGCTAAATGCTAAATTATGAGCTAACTCGTTCAATTGCCGGCTTTAATTGTAGTACAATGTGAAACTATATTATATACACCATAGCTTACTTGAGATGGCGTAAAGATTATTAAGAACGTGAAAAGATGGCATCAGACGTTATATATTGATTGGGACGACGATCATGACCCAATACCTACTCTTTGCCTTTATATTTGTGCATCAACACATTATTATTAATATAAATAGTCAAATATGAAAGAGCAAAAATATTTCACCTCATTTAAATGTCTCCCAGCAAGCAACCCCACTCATGTTTAAGGATAGAAGAAACACATTTAACTAAGCAGATTAGAATATATAAATACATAAACTCATCAGCACTATATATAGATCAGGAGAAGATTAACACGAATTTTTCAACCTAAGTGACGCCAGCATGAGCCACTTGATCTAGCTTAGAGGAAGAAGTCGGCAAGCCTTGGTGTTAATTAAGTCTGATTGAGGCGACGCTTAAAAGCAAAGGAGATCATAAACTCAACATCTTCAATACTATGTCTATGTCAGCTAAATCATCTTTATCAGGCCTATTGTTGACAATTATCAACGAATTGTCATCAACACATCATCTATGATCAATTATCAATCTTCCAAAATGTGTACACATTGCTATAAACTTCTATGTAACTTAGCTTTGGCTTCTAATCGTCACGTTATTTGATGCCTTGGCTCCACAAATTAATTAATATTTTGGCACTGATGAATGTTGCCCGTAATGGAACTCGAATCAACAGAGAAGACCCATGAATATTCTTGGAGGGAACCTTGAGATGCCATTGATAAGATTAGGAATGGTAAAATGACCCTCAAGATAGAAAGGTTCACAAGATCCAATGTCCGATCTAGTACAGGCTCCCCCGTCCACTTCATAATTTGACCCAAAAATTTGAGGGCCACATACATTGCCAACCCGCATTCATGGTCGTCCTTGACATCAGGTACTCTCCAAGCAACTTACTAGGACAAAGTGAAAGAAGATGAAACACATGATATTACCAAAAAAGAGCAGAAAAAATAACAAATTTTTACCACTTGATAAGGTTACATAAGAATAAGTGTGGTAAAATCGATGATGATTTTACTAACTAGATAGAAGGACACGCCTTAGAATGGGAACGTGCCCAAAGAATCCAAGGATTATGGATAATCCATCTGTCCATGCACGTATCATTTGCCTTTAGCGGCAAAAGTCTCCACCAACATACCAAATACCTGACATCTTCAATCCTATCTCTTCTTTGTCAATCACTGAATCTTTAATAATCCCTCCCCATTAGAGTACAACTCAGTTGAAATCTCAACTCTCAGAGATGCAAAATCCTCTGCTACAGTTGACCGTATTTTTGCATTGGAAGTGGTGGTCTCGTGGGAGGGAAAGGTTGGACATTCCAGGGCCACTATGGGGCCCCACGAGGGAATAGATTCTCCTCCCTGTCCTATCTCTATCCCAATAAAAGCCAGCTTTGAGATGCCGTGCGTTCCTGCAAATTTTTCCTCTTGGTGAGGTTTTTGGCTGCTTTTAGGGTGGGTTTGCAGATTGCTTAGGGTGCTGTTTTCTGAACGTGGTCTGATTCAGAATCAGAGCAGCTACTCTCACCCGTCAGCTTGGAATATTCCCACCTCAAAAGTGAGTATCTTTCACAAGTTTTTTGCTACTTCGAGCGTCTGTTTCTGGAATCTAGTTTTTCCAATCGTGTACCTTGTTGTATTGGTGGTGAAAGTGCTCCAGTACTGAAATTGGACAGAGATAATACAGGTTGATCAGCACATCTGATCGTAGTTTTTGGGTTGGCATGGTCGCATGTGCTGGTCCCTATGAATCTTGTTTCAGTATCTATATCAACCTTTCATAAATTGGATTGATAAAGTGAAGTAAAAAATATTGGTTTCTTAAGCAAAGTTTGTGCTTTAGCGCCTGATTCTTCTGATCAGCTGATAGGTTGCAAACACTCCTGCTGGTTGATATGCTTTAAAAACTTATTGACGTGATTGAAGCAAAAATTTGTGTCTATTGATTTGAAGATGTCTATGAACTTGGAACAGATTCTCTAGCTTTGGGAAGGGGGTGGAGGGGGCTTTATTGAAAGCGAACTGGTGATGGAAGATTCAGTTTCTTCGCCCGGGTCAATCCTCAGGACCTTCTCAGATTCAGCACTTGATTTTGATCTTGTGGATGAGCTCTTGGTTGGGGGCTGTTGGTTAGAAACAACACCAGGATGGCCGGACCTTTTTACGCCCAGCACTTCAACCCCATCTAATGTTTTTGATTCATCTCTGTACGGGTTATCTCCTGATGTTGATATTAAAGGACTGGCCCCAGAAGCAGCAGCAGATGCCATTCAGAACAGAAAAGACAGATCAGCCACTCTTGCGGTTGATAATCCAATTGGAAGCAGAGAGATTGATCCAAACACTCGTAAAAGTGCAGACCGCATGGACAAAGAAGGTGCTTCTACAAATGAATGTGGAGAGGTGGTTGACTCAGAGTCTGAAATTAGAACAGGATGGTGGATAGAACCACAGGCAAACGCAGGTCCATTGTCATCTTCAGTTAAAGAGAGGCTGCTACTGGTAGTGAACTACATAAAGGAATCTGCAAAAGATGGCAATATTCTCGTTCAAATATGGGTACCTACGAATAGAGGAGGCAGAAATGTTCTTACTACGTCTGGCCAGCCATATTGGCATGATTCTAGATGTCAGAGGCTTGTGAATTACAGGAATGTTTCAACGAGTTTCCAATTCCCGGCGGAAGAGGACTCAAACGAATCCGTGGGATTACCGGGACTGGCTTTCAAGAATCAGCTACCTGAATGGACTCCAGATGTTCGGTTATTTAGCCCTGACGAGTATCCAAGAGTTCTTCACGCTCAATTTCATGGAGTACAAGGTTCACTTGCACTTCCTGTTTTTGAGCATGGTAGTAGATCCTGTTTGGGGGTTGTAGAAGTAATCATGACTTCTCGGAAAGTTAATTATCGATCTGAGCTTGAAACCATCTGCAGTGCTCTTCAGGTATAAGTTATCTTCTATTCCTTATAATTTTTTGCAGGTCATTAAATCAGATATTTGGGCGAGATCATGTCTTCGCCTCTACAAACTCAAATTCCACTGATCCAATTTTGATCAATTCTGACCTGCTGCAGCGACTCAAAGCAGGTCAGATCACACTTATCAAGCATCCACTTATGGGTTCAGGCCTATTGAACTCCATCGGAATTGTGTGGAAAACTTAGCTGGGTTTGTTATTCTATACTAAAGCCTCTACACTTGTCTCATTCTAGCTGAAGTCAAACTGAGACTAGCTGGAAAATTCCTGTCTAGTGAACAAACATACAGATTCATATTAGAATTTCTTGTTTTGATTTTTTACTATATAATTTTAGATGGAATTTAACAACTAAATGACAATACCTTGGTTTGGTTGTCGACAGCCCTTAAAGTACATATCATTTTTCTCCAAGTATATCCTGATTTTTTCGTCTACCAAATGTGCTTAACTATCATTATACATAGGATATTTTGGCTAATCAACCGTAATGTGTTTAACTTCAACCGTGTTCGAGTGATCGTCATTGTTTGCAATTATAGTCTTGCAAGTTTAAATTGAGGCTGATTTCAAGAGTGATCTAATCACCTATTTGGATATAGTTCACTTAATAGTTGGCAAAGCATGTTGAAATCTTGATTTTATTGTGTCAATGGCTCTGCAATAACTTCTTTTATTTTAATAAACCGCCAATTGGCAGGCCGTTAATCTTAGGAGCTCTGAAGTGCCAAACCTATCAAACATTCAGGTGACATGACTAAATTTTCTTAATCTTTTTTTAACAAAAAAATTTTTCGATGATTTCGTGATCTTTTTAATCAGGTTTATTAGAATTTTTTGAAAAGGTGCAGGTTGTTAGCATGAAAGGAATTTTTTCTGTTTTTACTTTTCAGGAGGATAGAAACACCTTCCACATGGTGATACCGGAGATCCAAGATATCTTGAAGGTCGTTTGCGGGGCACATAAATTACCTTTGGCACAAACATGGGCTCCATGCATTTACCAAAGCAGTAAAGGCTGCCGACATTCTGATGAAAACTATAAAAACTGTGTGTCCCCTGTAGATGCTGCTTTGTATGTGACAGATCCTCACATTCAGGGCTTTCATGAAGCTTGTTCCGAACACCATTTACTCAAAGGGCAGGGAGTGGTTGGAAAGGCTTTTATAACAAATCAGCCATGCTTTATAAACGATATAACTACTTTTAGGAAATCGGAGTATCCTCTCTCACACTATGCCAAATTATTTGGTTTACAAGCCGCAGTCGCAATTCGCCTTAAAAGCTTATACACGGGGGTTCTGGACTATGTGCTAGAACTATTCTTACCTGTTGGGTGTACAGATAATGACCAACAAAAATTAATGATGGATTCTTTATCTGCTATGATCCAACAAGCCTGTCGAACTTTGCGGGTTGTCATGGACAACGAAGTGGAAGAGGTTCCACACTTGCATAAAGATTCAAGTCTTGTATCGGGGAAGTCTCCAAGAAAAAATTCAATAGGAAGTGGAAACTCCTCCCTAGAAATACCATCTTGGATTTCTTCTTATGAACAGTCACAGCATACAGGAAAGATTGCCCCAGAGAGCGTGATGCTAGATTTTAAAAACAAGGAGAGTTCAGCTTTTTGTATTACGACTCAGTGGGATCAAAGTCTAGATCGTACAGGTTCCACCAAAGAGAAATTTAGCTCAAGAAAATTTTCTTTTGCTCCTTATGGAAGTCCTAGTGGTGTAAAGTTCACTGATAGAAAGAGGTCAAAGACGGAAAAAAACATCAGCTTGGAAGTACTTCAGCAATACTTTGCAGGGAGCCTGAAAGATGCTGCAAAAAGCATTGGTGGTATGTGTATTTTGTGTGATTGATCTTTTAACCTTATATATCCTATGCTCGTGCATATGTTCTTTGTTAAATATTATGTAAATTTTTCTTTGGATTGTAATTAACTTTAAAGCTAATTTCTTGATATGTTGCTCTTGAAGTTGATTTAATAGCTCGGCATAAGCATAACTCATCTTATCAGGCAGCTATAGTTTACTTCTTGTGGGTGTTCTTATGCAGTCTGTCCCACTACGTTAAAACGGATATGTAGGCAGCATGGTATAAGTCGTTGGCCTTCAAGAAAGATAAAGAAGGTAGGCCATTCATTGCAAAAGATCCAACTGATACTTGACTCCGTCCAAGGTGTGGAAGGCGCTTTTCAGATTCCTTCTATCTATGACAACTTTCCAAATGTTTTCGGGTCGAAAGCTGCCCCTCAAGAACTGCCAGGAAGCACTACTTCTACTGGAATCCAGCAACAAGAACTACCAAAACTTGTTGATGCAGCAGTTCCGCAAGATACACAGAAAACAGATGTATTGACCGTGTCACATTCACCATCTTCCTCCTGCAGCCATAGCTCTAGTTCCAGTCTTTCTTGCTCTAGCAGTTCTCAGCAACAGCTTAGTTCTCCATTATCTGCAGCTTCTCCGGTTGAAATTATGGATAGCAATGAGAGCGGTTCCTTTAAAAGAGCATACAGTGAAGCAGAGTTAAATGTTTTAATCAAAGAGGAGATAGAACCGCCTGCCCGGTCATTCAGTTATAAAGCACTTGAAGAGCCATGCGTGCATGATATACCACTTCCACTTAAGACGCAGAAGTGCTCCTCAAGGAATGAGCCACCATTCAGGGTAAAAGTTGCTTATGGAGAAGACAAAGTAAGATTCAGTCTGCAACCTTCTTGGGGTTTTCATGATCTTAAATTTGAGATTGGCAAGAGGTTTGATATAGCAGACATGAGTACACTTGACTTAAAATACTTGGATGATGACTTAGAATGGGTGCTGCTTACATGTGATGCTGATTTCGATGAGTGCAAGGATGTGTGTAGGTCATTCGGAAGTCAAGCAATCAAACTTAAACTTCATATCAAGCAGTTGGATGGCAGAAATTCGTTTAGCCAGCTTGGTGGGTTTTCATGATGCAACTTCTGAAAGAAAGTGGAAACTGATTCGCCTCTGAATCAGCATGGATATCAATCTAACTGCTCACAAGATGAGAAAGAAAAAGAGGGTCAAAATGTCTACTTAATTTCGTTTATACCGACAAATTATAAAATGTTTCGGCTCAGAATGGCCGTCCCTAATCTCTAATTTTATTTTATTTAGAGTAAATGACAGAAATGATGAGGAACGAACAGGGAAAGAATCGAAGTGAAGAGGTAATGAGAGTGGAGCCGATGGAACAAGGCAGTGAGATTTGTTTCTCTTCATGTTTCTAGGGAGAAAGCTAATGAGAACTCTGACAGTTCTGCTATCTCCGTTCCAGTTAAGATGATGAACTATGCATCTTCTGATTACTCTCAAGCCGGAAATTGACTGCAGCCTCATCTTAAAATGGGTACGTTTCATGTTAATTGTTGCAAACTTACATACTTTTAGATTCATTCTGTACGTTATAAATCAATACGATTTTGTCTTTCTTCTTTGTAGATCTGATAGAGATGGTACCGGAATCGTTAGGACCAAGTTATTTTCCGTACAAATCCAACAGTCATTTGCATCATCAATAACATCATGCAGCAATTCAAGATATTGTTGGGAAAAATAAAAAATCCATTCAAGATAGTTGGCTGGCTTGGACGAGAGACACTTCATTAACCCGCTCTCATCGCTTCGTGGCGCCACAACTACAACTGATCAACACAAAGAAATTTTTGCCACATGGAGCATCAGATGATATAGCTTCCATTCATTCACTTCAATTTGTTATTATAAGTCTTGTGATTGTTCTAAAGATGTGAGGACCGAGGATCATCTTCGTCATCATCCGTTTGCCGGAACTACGGTGCCTATAACTTCGACCTGCACTTGATATTTTCCCTTCCTGTAAACCTTCGGCAGTGTACAAACCATTTTCTTTTTCCCCATGCATATATGAATGGTGGAATATGTACTTGATGTATTTCAGTTTGAAGGTCATGATTATCTACTCCATGTTTTAATCCAATCAAATTTTACCTTTTGCTCTTTTCATTTTGGCTATATTTCAACAATTTGAGGGAATTATTTTTGTGAAATATCAACAAAATCAAATGGAACATTCATAATTACTTCTCAATATCTAAATTTCTAAACATTATTTAAAACCTTCTTTTAAAAAAATCATTTGCATTTATTCAATCATCTAAGAAGAATTGAACATTCCCCATCATGTTGTATCTATTAGAATCAATGGCTGTTCGCGAGCTAGTTCGAGTCGGTTTTTACAAAGCTTGTGACCGGCTCGTTCATGGTTATAACGAGTTCGAGCTTTATTTGGTCCGAATCAAGATTTTAAAAATTTGAGTTTGATTCGACTTCTTAAAGTACGAGAGAATCGACATCAACCAGAACCCATATAAAAAAAATGTTCGAGCCTTTTTGAGCTTTCAATTAGGGCATTGGATGAGTGGCAACGACGATTTGTGATACGATAGGGTTTGGGAGAAGTAGCGGCCGTGGCTAGAGACAGGCGACGAGCGATGAGTGACGACCGCCATTCTTTTCAAGACAAAGTAGGGTTTGGGAGGAGTGGCGATAGACAACGGGTAGTCGGCCACCATTCTTTTCGTGATAAGGCAGTGTTTGGGAGAAGGAGTGGCGACGGGCGACAGCCAATGGCCACCATTTTTTTGTCGTTCATTTTTTTCCTTAAAAATAACAAATCTCTCCCTTCTTATCCTAGATCTAATAGTAGTATGAATTTTATTATTTTTGTATTTCTCTTTTTATAATCTTATATTTTTTTATTTTGTGATTTAATTCTATACTTTTTTTGCTTAACAATGATAAATCTCTTTATTGTTGTCTTAGATCTTGTATGGATTTCATTATTTTCTTTTTTCCTTTCTATGAAGCTTGTTTTTTAGCCTTTTAAGAAGGGAAAAATCATAAAGTCAAAGTCTAAAAATTTTTTATTAAAGAGATCGATTTGAAATGCGCCACAATTTTTTCCAATTTTTACTGTGTTCTAAGTTTTTCTAGCAAATTACAGATTTTTTTTTTCTAATGAACTCTAACAGTGTTGACTATATTGTTCATGGACCAAACGGATCTGAAAAGTTAGGCTTCATGAAAGAGATGATTATAGGCATGTAAGTATACAATCTTGCTTTTCAATTTATTTTCTTGCAAAAGTTTTTATATGAACTTAGGTAACATATATAATTTTTTTAATTGCTATTACTAATTTTCTAAATTATCAAGTATTATAATTGTTATATATAAGTTAATTAAACACTAAATAGTCAACATGTGTATAAGTAGCTATTATTTATAGTTTACTAAATCACTACAAAGTTTATACACGTGTTATGTTATTAAATAGTTCCAAACTTATTAGTTATTGTGAAAAAAATTTAGTGATGTAACTATTTTTTACAATTTACTTTGGGTGTAAACTTTTATAGCTACTTTCAAAATTATCAAGCATCAGAAATTACAATGAAAGCAAAATAGTAAGTCTAATAAAATAGCAAGATAAATGCAAAACAAATCACAATTAAGTTCAAATGAAATAATGATACTCAAAATAAATACTAGCATAATGATGTCATACAAAGCGTGCTAAGTTTACTTTAATTATTCTTGCTCTTCAGATTCATCAGATTTAAGGTACATTAGGCGTAACCAGTTTTGTGAACAAATCAACGCCTATACAGTTTTGGATTTTAAACTACTTTTATGCTCGCTAATCAAACTTTCACCTATGCTAAATGTAAATTCAGAGGCAACTGTTGCTAGTGGAATAAATAAAATGTTTCTTGCTATGGCTAATAGTATTTTGTACTTGTTTTTGCATTGTGTTTCCAATTATCTAGAGGATCAAATTCAGCCTCTTTTGCAACTTTTTTAATAGGATCTTCCAAATAAGTACCTAATTTTGATTTTGATGTCTCCTTATTTTCTTCAACTTCTTGGATAAATTTGTTGTAGGCATCAACATCAAACATGTTGTAGCAATTATTTTTATGTCCAGCATCCATTTTACCTAAATCTTTTACATCTGAATCACTTCGAATTATATATATATATATATATCATAAATATCCTTGAAAGCATCCATCACCTTTAGCTCTACTTTTGCACTTTCGTTGTAGATTTGAGGGGAAAAAACTTAATCGTCATTAGTTTACATTTGGGGTCCAAAATAATTGCAATTGCCAACACCAAGTTGTATTCTGATCAATATTTTTTAAATTTCTCTTGCATAGCTTCAATTATACGCTCTATGTAAGCGTGTTCAAATTTAAGTTTACGAGTCAATGCACACTTAATCCTCAACATCACCGATAAGAAAAGATTAGATGTTGGATATTTAGGTCTAGATATCAGTTCAATTGCATGGTAGAACTTCTCTAATAGATCTTCAATATCTGTATATTTTTTCCAATCTTCACTAGAAGGGCACCATTTGTAGTTAGAGTTTGTATCTCTATAGTATGCGAAGGCTGGTCTAACATCTTTTGTTGCTTTCAACATGAGATAAGTTGAATTCCACCTTGTCTGCACATTTAGTATCAACTTTTTTCCCCAGTCAAGTTGAATTGTGCTAAGGAGGTTTCAAAATCTACCTTTCGGTTTGAAGAACTTTTAACATACTTGGTTGTTTCTATGTATCAACCCTCTATATGCTTCAAACCATACTGGACGATCAAATTCAGAACATGTGCATTACACCTCATGTGGAATATATTTGTAAGATATAAGGTATCACTATTTAGAAAACCTCATTTCAATATCTTAATCATACTATCATTTGAAACAACAATATCAACGGTAATTGTAAACACTTTGTCTCCCAAACTCCATTCTCTCATAAATTCAGTTATAATATTTGTCATTGCTTGTCCTGTGTGTGGAGGAGGAAAATGGCAGAATGCCAATATTTTTTTCTATAGCTTCCAACTTTTGTTTCGTAATGAGTAGTCACACAAATATAAGCTTTTGTCCTCCTTGAAGTCCAATAGTATGTTATGAGGCAAACAAAGGTCTATCTTCAAGCACTCCTTTCGAAGAGCATGACGAGACTATTTATCATGTCGTGGTTGGAGGGTTTTGCTATACAAATTGAATAACTTACTTTCAACAAACCTAAATGGCTTCTCATCTACTATAATCATCTTTGCAAGAACTCTCTTAGATTTTTCCCTATCATACTTAAAGTTGGTAATTATAATTAATCTTCTTTTGGTATTGGCTCCAAACTAGTTTGTTTTGCCCCTTCTCAGCTCTTTTATGCTTCTTACAACTTTCCAAATGTATTTTCAAGGTACTTGTGGAGCCAATCTTCGACAACTTATACAAAGTGTTACAGTAGGTACATTCTATATTTGTTTCTCCGAATGGTAATTTTATTTTTTCAATTCCTCCCAAACTTTTGATCTGACTCTTGTTTGGTTTTTGATCACATCATCATTTGAAGTATCTTTAATATCAGCCTCTTGTGTTGTGGTTGCAGGGACCTCTGGAAATGGAGAGGCGTCATTGTTGTCAGCCTATAAACAAAAGTGAAAACAAAGTATATACTTTTTTCATAGTTTAATGAATAATATTTGTTTGAATTATTTTCGGAGCTGTAAAACCCCGAAAAAAATAATTAGGTTATTTTATTTAGGGTTTTATAAATCTTAAAACGAACCATAAATAATATTTAATTAAATAAATTCTTAAGAATCAATATAATTTATAAACTATTCGTATTCACTTAATAGTAAGTTTTTGACTTTTATTATCACACAAATGATATAGTAATGAGTGATTACGTTCTTTTCTATCAAATTTAATATAATGACTTCTTGAATTCCACACATATTATTCTATATAAAGGAGAATTCTATTGTTACATGAAACATCCTCTCGATAACTTGTGAGCACATTTGGCTTTAAAGAAATTGTATTCATATTAGGATCATGTGTTGTAGTTGCAAATACCTCATCACAATTTCAGGTCTGTATAATTATTTAAAATATTGTATTTTCCTTTGTGGACAACCTGGTCGGCCTGAGCCAGATTAGACCACCATGCACAGAGTGCAATCGGGGTCAAGGAATTGACTTAGACTGACCCATCAGCTCAGATCAATTACGGACATGTTGGATTGGACTCGCCAGTCAATTACGGACACGGTGGATTGGGCTCACCAGCCGATAACGGACATGGCGGATTGGACTCGCCAGCCGATAATGGACATGATGGACTGACCCATCAACCAATAAATTGGACATGGAGGATTGGACTTGCCAGCCAATTACGGACATGGTGGATTGGACTCACCAGCCGATAACGGACATGGCGGATTGGACTCGCCAGCCGGTAATGGACATGATGGACTGACCTATCAGCCAATAAATTGGACATGGCAGATTGGACTCGCTAGCCAATTACGGACATGGTGGACTGACCCATCAGCCAACTAATGGACATGGTAGATTGGACTTGCCAGCCGGTAACGGACATGGCGGATATGGACTCGCCAGTTGGTAATGGACATGATGGATTGACCCATCAGCCAATAGATGGACATGGTGGACTGACCCATCAGCCAACTAATGGACAAGGTGGACTGAACCATCAACTAATAAATGAACATGTTGGAATGGTCACAATAGCCATTATTATAGATAATGATAGGAAGTTTCTGGACTTGTTTTATTTAATTATACGGCTTAGTGTTTTTATCACTAACACGAAATTGCCTCCGCACGTATGAGCATGGAAGGATGGGTAGAGTCGGGACAGCTGGAGGACTCTATTATTGGACTATTCTTTTCTCGAGATTGTTTGTGTGGCAGTGGGATGTTGGTTCGGTTCATGGGACTTAGATTATTCCGAGCATTTATATAGTAAATTTATTGTTGTGGATTTATTAAAAATTTTGAAAATTAATAGAAAATTAATTTATGAAACATTTAGATTTATATAGTAACACTTGGTTCGTGGCTCGGAACGGGCGGGTCATTACAGGAGCACACTGATGTTCCAAAACGGCAAAACCTGTAGCATAAACTTCTTTTTTTTGCAGGTGATGTGGATCACCAATTCACCATGTTTTGATTATTTTAGACCTCTGGTTTCCTGACAATACGAGGTGGTTATTTTATATCAAGATTGTATAAAAAATATTATTGATACAATGAAAGATAATAAGAAAATCAATTCTACAAAACATTATCAGTTGAAAATCTCTGTCTATATTGAGCAAACTATTTCTATTAACATTAACACTTAACTATTTTTTCACTTTCCAGATATGGGTATATGGTGACAGCAAACAATCAAAACTATTATGCTGGTGGGCAGTGGCAGACTGAGATAATGAGAAATCGACATTGCCTTGGGCAGAGCTAAAATGCCACAATTCACAAAGGCTCTACATTAAGATGAGCTACAAAATTATGTTGTCCAAAATGTATTGGGCATTGCTGAAAACAAGGTATTTTAATTTCATCACACTATATGATTCTAATTTTCATTCTTGTTGCTGACATCAATTGTGTAACACCCCGTTTTGGCTTACCCGTGAACCAACCCGAAAATGTCACTGGTGACCGAACCGTTAGCTAATCTACTGGATTCAGTTAAGCTGACCCGGATCTACCCTCGATATCTTAAGATGGAGATGTGACATGCAAAGCATGAATGGAACAATTGGGTTCTAACGCAATCCTACATGCATGCCATGACGTGCAAGCAAAAATAGAACAAAATAATAAATGAGAAATCAAAAGAAAATATCTTTTCTATAGAATAATAGATAGGATTTTCCCTAAAAGTGCAATAAGGGCAAACATGTCCACAATCGGGATATATAAATATTCTATCAAAATAATATAAAACATGACAATCTATCATGACATTGAGTCATTATCACTTTCGTTTTTGCCTATGCTGAGTGTGAGCTCCATGGCTCCCTGTTCATTCATATTTTATCTATTCATTTCATAGACAGTTTATCAAGGCATAACACAACATGATTATCATTCACACAACATCAATACACCATCATTATACATTACACACAGTAAGTACATGTGTGCGGGGTTCTATGCTGATCTTTCACAGTCCTGACAGCTTTTAGTCATCACTATTCTCACCTACATAAATATAAAAAACCGTCTGTAACGAGTGTTACCGGTCCAAAAAATAACTAATATCAATCTGACACAGGAGAGCTAACCCTTCTATTGAATAAAAATGTCATATACTTCCTCAAGAACTCTCACAAGGGCAATAATGGGAGTCGTCGCCCTCGGGCAGCAGCGTCCCCTTTCCATATCTTTCTCTTTTCATAACATTCTCTTTCCTTGACCATTTAAACTATCCCTTTGCCCGGGAAAATCATTCTCATTTATCTCAGCCCTCTACGTCCTTCATATTACTCCTCACCTTGAGTACAGGGGTCGAGTACTCTCAGACATGCACCTTCAGTACATTTTTGTGCCACAAGTCTAAACATGCGCTACACAACAGTACTCGTAAACCTCCACATCTCTTCGGGTTTGAGGAACTCAAAGGTAGAGTTGTCAAGATTCTGTAGGAATGGAGTGGACGCTCACCAATTCCAAACCCGCTATTGACTAGCACGTGCTCGCTTGCGTAGCACGGTCGTCAAATTTCCCTCATTCCATCTCTTGCTGAAAACGAGAAAATCACATGTATATAGGTCTAGGTAGGGATTTGTATAATAGGCCCGAAGGCATCGTGAGGTGGATTTGAGTTTCAAAAACAAACTCGAAGGATCTTATCCTTGAGGGTTATTAATCCGAAAATAACATGCGACTAAATGACCCGCGTGAAGTGGGATACAATAAATTCACCACTCGACATGTTCACTTGCCTACAAAAATAAAACACAATGGTGTATAGAGATAAAACAAGAAGCAAGTCCGAACGGGATTTTAATCATTCATCACAACAATAATGTTGATTTTATTATAGTTGAAGTGATGATTTGTTAGCATACCCCTAACTGTTGATTTGCTTGATTTGATTATAGTTGAAGTGAAGATTTGCTGATTGCCAACGAGATTTCCATGACTTTTCTTAAATGACATGTGAGATTTTTCCATGGCGGCGAACTCCTGCTCCGTCCCTACACATCAAATATAAAAGTTAATGCCCACTAACTAAATGATACATCAAACTCATTACGATCAACGCACTCACAATGCAAACAACATCCATCAATAGTCAAACAATTATCAATGTAGAAATAACTCTAAATCATCCTATTTATATCAATTTTATTATATTTTTCTGAGTTACGTTGTAGTTAGTTAGTATAATCAAACTTAATTTACTTAATTAGATCACTAACATTCATTCACTATCAATCAAATCAAGCAAATCATCACTTTAACTATAATCAAGCATTCATCACAACAATTAATCAATCCTAGCATGTTATGCTAATAAATATCAATTTTAAATAATTAAATTAGAGGTAATTATACCTCGCATGGTTGGCAATAAGCAATAGTTAGGGTTTCGTCGCTCATCTCAGAGCTCGAATTCGGCACTCGGAGACATCCAAAGTTTGATCAAGTTCGACTGGACGAACTTGGTAAAAGATCTAGTGAATTCCAGCGAATCTGGTTTTCGGCAGATTCTAACAGTTTTCTAGCAGATTTCACCGATTTTCCAGCAACTTCCCGACGGTTTTTTGGTGACCGAAGGGATGGTAGTGGTCTGGGGTACCATTGTCACCAGCTCGACGAGCTCAACCCAATGGTGGTGACGGTGAGGAATGTAGTGGTGGCGACGATCGCCGACAGCAATGACAAGTTCGACTGGGCCAATTGGTCGCTCCAATCAAACCCACAACTGGTCTCAGCGGCAGCACTAGGGAGGGGAAAATGTTGGGGAGGTCAAGGGAGATGTTGTCGACTTCACAGTGGCGGCGGCACGGCCTGGACAGCGGCAAATCGACTTAGGGAACGTTGCATATTTGTGGGGCGATTCCGGCGTCGTGGCGGCAAGGCGGTGGCCGGGTTGTTCAGGGCGTCATGGCGACGGCACGTCAACGCTTGGCGGCGTTGATCGGCGGCAGTGTGGTGTCGGCGACAACCACAGGGGCGGCGACGATGGGTTTCAAGTGAGGAAGTGTCGGTCGGGAGAAGAAATACTTCAGTGGCAAACTCGTAAATAAGTATTGACTCGATTCTTACTTGTGTCAAAATAATAGCTAGTTTGTAATAAATCTTAAAAAATATCTAAAAAATATGAGAAAATTCCAATAAATATATTACACACCATAACAATATAATGACATGCTTTATAACTAATAACCCACCCAAACTGCCCTATAACGTGTCCTAATGCGTTATTTGGCCTAAAATTATTTTTATGATCAAACACATAAAAAAGAAAAAATATCACATACATTTATATATTTTGATAACTCATTTCTCACTATTTTTTCGATGTTATTATCGTATATTCAGGTACACTTAATCCTCATCACTCATAACTCACAGCTGGCCTCGACTCAACACACGGTTCATGAAACTGACTCAATTCGAACTGACGGTTGAACCAGCTGGTTCGCTGTAGTAAAACTCTGATTCGAGTCATTGGTTTTACAAATTGTCATATCTTACAATATTTATCCCTCCATCTGATCATTCCTTACAAATAAGTAGAAAGGAGGAGGCACAACCGTGGAAAAGTGGACTGATAGAGTAAAGGATAATAACAAATTACCTTTAGGCTTTAGATTAACAAGAGAGGACATAGAGATGAAAGATTTCTTCTTCAACGTATGCAGGGTTGCCCCACCTCTGAGAATGAAGATTCATACCGTTTATTACTTGAAAGGATGTCCAAGCTGTTATTTACCACCTACTACTCTAGCTTCAATGAAAGTAAGCTATTCAATTTGTATAGCAAAAATATTGTTTACCACCCACTGCTCTAGTTTCAATGAAAGTAAGTTGTTTTTCCTTAGGTCCACCCACTGCTCTAGCTTCAATGAAAGTAAGCTGTTCAATTTGTATAGCAAAAATGTTGTTTACCACCCACTGCCCTAGCTTCAATGAAAGTAAATTGTTCAATGAAAGTAAGCTATTTTTCCTTAGGTCCACCCACTGCTCTAGCTTCAATGAAAGTAAGCTGTTCAATTTGTATAGCAAAAATGTTGTTTACCACCCACTGCTCTAGCTTCAATGAAAGTAAACTGTTCAATGAAAGTAAGCTGTTTTTCCTTAGGTCCACCCACTGCTCTAGCTTCAATGAAAGTAAGCTGTTCAATTTGTATAGCAAAAATGTTGTTTACCACCCACTGCTCTAGCTTCAATGAAAGTAAATTGTTCAATGAAAGTAAGTTGTTCAATGAAAGCAAGTTGTTTTTCCCTAGGTCCACCCATTGCTCTAGCTTCGATCCATTGTGATTCGGTTCTTTGGTGTGGAGAAATCACTGCCATAAAACAGAGAGCTCGTAGGTAGGCATGACTTATTTTGAAGATCAAAGAGCTAAAGACAAAGGATGAGAAAAGAGATGGCCTGACTTCTTTTGATAGGCCTATGAATAGCAATGAGTGCTACTATGCTAGAATGAATTCAAACAACAATGACTTCTTCTCGTACGCTATTGATGAGTTTGAACTGCAATAGTCTGTTTGAACTGTTTATTAATGAGTTTGAACTGCAACAAGTGCTATTGTGCTAGAATGTTTTGTAATTTGTATTATGGTCATTATTATGAATTGAAAAATGTCAATTAGGGGTGTATTTAATCATTATTATGGGTTAAAAATATCAATTAGATGTATTTGGAATGTGAACCATAATAATTATACAGGTTGGAAACTTGGAATAATTTTTATATATAAGTATGAGAATAGTAAATGTCATAATATTCAGAGTATACACTCAGTCGAATCGAGTCGAGTTACTAGTTAATTTGATTCACGAGTTGAATTTTTCTTGAGTCAACTCGAATCGAGTTTTATTAAACTGGGGACTGACCCATATAAGAATGAGTTGAGTCAGTTTGGTAATTTTGAGTTACCAAGTCGGGCTTATTTATTATCTAGTTCAAGTTAAGCCGAACCGAGCTGAGTTTTTAAAACTGCAAGTTAACTCGGCCCAGGAACAGCCCTATCCGGACTATACACCCATACATCTGTCTTTTCATGATAGCAACTTCTCCAATTCATCCTTTCCGACAACCTGCCATGCTTGCGGCTGATTGTGACGTATAAGTATGTCGTTACTTTCACCGGAAATTATATGCTTTGGTATTTTCCACTGGAAGGCTGCCTGAGTAAAGAACCTAAATACTTTTTTTGAGTGTAAGACAAAACCTAGGCATGGTTCTCATCATTTTGAAATTTCCCGTACTTGTTAGAAACTTTTAATTTATGAAATTTCTAGGCAAAAATGTTATTTACCATCTACAGCTTTAGCTTCAATGAAATTAAGTTCAATGAAAGTAAGCTATTTTTCCCCAGGTCCACCCATTGCTCTAGCTTTGATCCATTGTGATTCGGTTCCTGGGTGTGGAGAAATCATTGTAATAAAACAAAGAGCTCATAAGTAGGCCTGAATTCTTTTGAAGATCAAAGAACTAAAGACAAAGGAAAAGAAAAGAGATGACCTGACTTCTTTTTGTAGCCCTATGAATAGCAATGAGTGCTACTGTGCTAAAATAAGTTCAAACAACAATGACTTATTCTCGAAGGCTATTGATGAGTTTGAATTGCAATAGTCTGTTTGAATTGCTTATTAATGAGTTTGAATTGCAATGAGTGCTACTATGCTAGAATATTTTGTAATTTGTATTATGATCATTACTATAAATTGAAAAATGTCAATTAAGGGTGTATTTAATCATTATTATGGGTTGAAAAATGTCAATTAGATGTATTTGGAATGTATACCATAATAATTATACATGTTGGAAACTTAAAATAATTTTTATATATTAGTATGAGAATAGTAACGTCATGTGTTGAGCATATGCCAAGTCAAATCGAATCGAGTTATAAATTAATTTGGTTCACAAATTAAATTTTTATCGAGTTAACTCAAATCAAATTTTATTAAACTTGAGACCAACCCATGTAAGAACAAGTCAAGTCGGTTTAGTAATTTCAAGTTTACCAAATCAGGTTATTTTATCATCAAGATGAGTTTGAATTGAGCCAAGCCGAGTTCTTAAAACCCACAAATTAACTCAGCCCGAGAACAGCCCTAGCTGAACCATATACTGACACATCGTCTTTTCAAGATAGCAACTTCTCCAAATTCATCCTTCCAGCCAACCGACTGCCTTGCTTGCTGCCGATTGCGATGTATATGTATGTCTTTACTTTCACTGGAAATTATATGCTTTGGTATTTTCCACGGGAAGGGCGCCTGAGTAAAGACCCTAAATACTTTTTTTGAGTGTAAGACGAAACCTAGGCATGGTTCTCATCATTTTGAAATTTCTAGTTCCTGTTAGAAACTTTTAATTTATGAAATGGAATAATACAGCCTATCTGCAAATTATAAGTATTATGATTCTGGTAAAAAATATGGTTGGTTTCACCATTTTTCGAAAAAAATATAAAAAAACATTAGATGCATACTATTTACAAAGAAATTAATACAAGGCGGCATGCCTCAGACACCTCCTGAAAGACTCGAGCATGTAAATATAATTAATGGGCCCAGTTTAATAAATCATCAAAATTTGGATATCTTCCACCCAAGCCTCAGATACGTTGAGAAGTCTGCGGTTCATCTTGATTCATACCTAGTACATGGTACCTGGAAGGAGGACCACAAATACTCAACAGTACCTGCAAAACAGCACGAATGCTCATGAACAAAATGCAACTTTTTAAAGAGGTGGACAAGATTTGCAAGCCATGAACTGTCGATTGTCCAAGCAAAGCTCGTTGTGAGCAGACTAGAGAACCTTACCGGCAAGAAAACAAGACCGTGTAAGAAACCAATGAGAACCAAAGCAAGATACATTTGGAAGTAATATACCTGTAATGCAATGCAAGTAAATTAGGAGGTCATCATTTGCGACTTCATAAAATAAATAAATAAATAAATAAAAAATTAGCTAAGCATGCAGATAAACTGACCACAAAAATTTCTGATTTTGCAAAGTGTAAAACAATCACACCCACCAGTTTGGTTAAGGTTATTCCACTGCACAAAACATCAGTAAGAAATTTAACTCTCAATGAATTAATTTTTGAAAAGTTATCACGCTCAGAACCTGCAATTTATCAAATTTGAATAAATAAAAAATTTTAAGGAAAAGGAATAACCTGAAAACAGAGGCCCCCATGGTTCCAAGGGCCTCATTTGCCCGTTGTCCTCTATCTCCATTACTTACCTGTAAAAAAACAAATTTCTGGTAAATACAGGGTAGCATGTTACAACACAAGATTCAGAACAATTAATAGAACTAACCGAGAAAGCATGCACAATATGCACACAAAACTCCACAGCAATTCCAATCGACATTACAAGATTTACAACAGAAATTGCATTAAGTTGGATGTTAAGAATTGCCATCACGCCCTGTCCATATGACACCATATTAGATAACAGCATGGCAATCAAAGATAATGAAGAGATAATAGAGATACAAATTATTATTCCATGGGCAGTATTAATAAGGTCATGAAACAATTTTTTGCATTCCCTTGTAAGCCGCAAAAATTACAGGAAGTGCTTCTCATCAAACAATAAGCTATAGTTTACAGCATAACAAGAGAGTATATAGAGATGAATCAATCAACATCATCGTCACCACTAAGGCACCACCACCATCATCCTCAACATAATCCACTTAATCGGATCCCACATTCAAACCACAAATTTGCATAATATATCTTACTACAACCTCCATTCACATCTTTTTCATCTTCCTTATCACTTAATCTATGACAAAAGTGTGTGCCATATCTTTCAAGGCCGCACAAAGATCATTCCTTTGCACATTCAAATTAACATCAACAGTTGTCAAGGAAGAAACATCTGAGTAATGTTGAAACTCAAAAGCTTTGAGTGCATGATCAAATAATCATTTAAAGAATGCATATTTCATCCTACAAAGTAGTAAAAGATATAACAGAAAATAAAGAGGATTTTGGTCCAACAGGATACATACCATCATGTCAATTACCATCATTGCCAACACGAGTAATATAATAACTGAACTCCACAAACTGCATAAGGAAATTGATTAGGCATTGATATAAAAGTTCAAATGAAAAAGTATAGAAATACAAATTAGACATTCGATGAACCTGCATGTTATAATAAGACAAACGATAAACACCGCTCCTGTAGAAATAAAAGAAATTGTTGTCAGAGTACAAAAATAAAAAACTAAAATTCGGGAGAACATAATAAACCAAAATGAAAATCTACATCATCCACCTAATCCCAGATGATAGAAATCAAATGATAATGTCTGTGTTCTAACTCTTCAAGAGCAGTAAAATAATAAATGGCAAGTCAAAACAATTAGCATGTGTTGTACAAATCGATCAAAAGTAACAACCTTGACAAATTTAGAAGAAACAAACAACACACTTTTACTGCACGCAATTTCAAGAAAAGTACAATCTAAGTGAATTATTACCATTGTTGCTTCTTTTTTAAAAATAATATATATTGCTGCGATAGAAAACTCTACTCCAAGAAAATGATATAACACCACAGTTTGGAACATTGCCAATACATTGCCGGTATATTAGCACCATCAGCTTGTCCACATCAAAACAGGGGGCAAAATCAATTCCGCCCATAAACATATGCACAGGGGATACACATTGAAGATATGTTGCAATATCAGAAAGCTTCCTAGCATCAACCTCAATTTTCCACCTCATGTCGAAGATATATTGAAATATATCACAATACACAAAAGAATTCTGACATCAAAAATCAAGTTCTTCATGATAGGAAACAAAGCAATCAAAAAAGATGGAATATGTTGTTACAATGAAACAAATATTCAAGATATCTGTGTTTTTTAATGCTCATGTGATTCATATTTTGTAGTAGCTTTGTGACTCTATTTCATCAAGGTGATACTGCATAGAAACAAGCTTATCTTTACAAAATAATTTACAGGAATCAGCAAATTTCTGAGTAAACTCCAACAAATCCCTGATATGTGTGAAATAGTTACTAAACGAGGCAATATGACACTGACAGGCAATATGACAATATTGGTCAAAGCTATCAAAGGAAAGTTCTACAAACATAATTTAGAGAGTTACTGACCAAGAGCTAAGCCAATGTTTATCAATGCTGTTCTCCATATATTTAGGTACTGCTCAAAGAATATGTAGAACACAGAATAGGGAAATATATCAATCTGCAAAGACAAAAAAGTAATAATCATAAAATCTTCTCGTCCAGAAAGTGATAGCAAGCTTTCAAATATGCATTCATAGGTGAAATAGTTCATCTGGTTGAATCTGCACTGAAACATTCCTAACCTAAAATCTGAATTAGTGGGGGATAATTTACCTTTAAAGAATCAGAAACCCTAGATGCGAAGTCTCTTGCTGCACGCATAGAGTCTACATAGTCACTCTGTGGAAGAAGGAATTCATTAGGTGATATGCATTAGCTAAGAATGCAAACTATCTGCTTTCCTTACTAAAAGTTCTAATTTACTTGTTTATTCAGCGGCGTGTGATATGTTCTAAACTCAGATGCCTGAATGATGCCACTTTCATAGCCTGAAAAGAGAAGTTATTTGTACTAATGACACAGTTGTGAAGCGTAGAGCAGGATTCATATTAAGTTTATAAAATAATAACATACCATTCAGATCTAGACTAGTTGTATAGGCTCCATGACCACCTTTTGCGCAATCAGCAGAAGGCAATGCATTGAGGAACCACGGCAGTTTCTCTCTAAACTGTGATGTAGATGGACGACCTTGGTGCAGATCAGAGTGCCGAAAGCACTGACATAATAAATGTTTAATGAGGTCAACCACTACATTTTCAAACACAAAAAATGCAAAAAACGAAGGTTGAGGAAAACTATTGCCCATAAAGTTGACTTCAGGCATTTAGAATCGCCAGAAAGAGGTCACCTACTGTTGTACAATCTTTGCATACACCGCCAATACCACAAGAACCTTCTTCTGGATTGACAGCAAGGTGGCTGAAAACGAAAAGTAATAATTAATATCACAAATTAACAACCGAATATATTTGTGCATATTCTCTTGCTTCATGCACAAACAAGTGCTTCAAGGCTTGACTTTGACATGCATAAATATTCTGAATGAAAGTTAATTTCTAAGTTCCATAATTTGATTAGAACAAGTTATAGTCAGCAATGAATGAAGCCATATCTATCTCTGATAAAGCTTCTATTTCCTGTATAGCAAAATCTTTCACAACAAGAACTCAAAAGTATATTTCAATTTTTCAGGTGCTGTCAGAAAGCCAATCGTTAACATCAAAAAATGTCTTGTCTGTGATGCCTTCGCCTAAATGTCTTATCATATAGTTCAACATATTTAAGAAAGAAACTTCAACTTAAGCTTGCCCAATAGAACTATCAGGCAAGAACATAGCAAATAGGCATCTAGAATAACATGAAATAGAAATGGACCTGGTCATCAGGAGGACAGTAACTTCCATTCATAAACCTGCGGCAACAGCCAAATGCTTCTGGAGACAGCCAAACAAGAAAATCATCAAGCCATGAAGCAGCAGGCTTAGCAATGTAGCTTAACTGTGGTGTCGAGGATGCCCTTGCTATCTACACAAGTAGCAGACAGTTAAAATCACTTTGAAAAGGCTTCATTATTGATATGAAATTAAACTTCCTTGAGGAATTAGTTAAGGAACAATTGTATCAAAGATTCAAAATCCACCTAGCTTTTTGCAAAAGAAAAACTGTACAGCTTACATTAAATGGTTGTATTATACAATAATACAAAACAACCATCATAATATCTTCTT
Source organism: Piper betle (assembly GCA_033002965.1). Taxonomy (NCBI): domain Eukaryota; kingdom Viridiplantae; phylum Streptophyta; class Magnoliopsida; order Piperales; family Piperaceae; genus Piper; species Piper betle. Next base: position 76,906 of record JAURVB010012891.1, on the reverse strand, counting down.
TCAGCCAAGCAGGAAAGTTGTATACCTCATTTAAGAGGGAGTTGGGATCACATTGGCTTATGGAGCATAACTGGTTTGTATGCCGAGATTCCTCACTAACATCAAGGGCGTTGACAAAATGAAGAAAAGTGACAAATCAGTGAAGTAATAAACAATCCATATGATGCATACATGGAATCAAATATGAAAATAGAAACTCCAGCATCAACAAATGATTATGTCTGTAATAAGCAATAGAGAACATACTTTCAAGTCATAGTTTTAGGAAAAAATCAACTAAATTTCATGCCCAGTGCTTAGACATGATAACATACGACATGCTTTTACATCATTATAGCACCTAATACCAACCTAACTAGGACAAGGTGAAGGAAAATGTGGTGGTAGCAATATGATGATTGCTCTATACTCATTGTCTATACCTTTCTCCTCGACTAAAATCAGCATCAAAGTTCTACTCTAGACATGAAGTATGAACCAATCTAAAAAAGACCACTGAAAGAGCTAAAATAAGGTGAAATCATTATCAATAAAGTGATACCTGTAATTATAGTTCTTAACAACAAAATACAATGGCGGTCCAACTCGCAGGTATTCTGATACATTGTTGAAATACCCCTACATTATCTCGCACATTGGCATTTAGTAGCAAGAAAGCAGCTATAGATTTGTGCCATGGTACTAAAAGAGTAAACAAAAATAGAGGAAACCTGAAGGTAAGAATCCCTGGGAAGAACAATTTGTTGCTCCAAACCTGGCTGTATTCTGGTGCTCAATGCCTGATTGTCAAATATAAGAAACTAAATCACATACCTTCCAGCAACTATACAAACAACTAAATATCCCCCTTGTGATGATCAAATCCTCTTACAAAATTCAAAACATTATGCGAGTTATCTCACCTTTTCCAGCTTATAAAATTTTAAATAAACAAGAAGCAGTTATTTTACATAAATAAACATACTAATCCAGGATCTAAGTGACTTACAATACTGATAAAAGAAAGAGCAACAAAAATAGCAATGACAATTATCTTGACTCCCCAGATGCTAAGAACAGGAGCATGAACTTCCTACAAGATAAGAAAAAAGCATATAATTACAAAGATGACTATAAATAAAAAAGCTTACTCTTAGTGTATTTATAAAAAAGACAAACAAAACACAGTAAATTGCAAAAATGGAATTTCAGAACAGCATACAAGAGAAAAAAGTGCCAAGCAGCTTATTGAGAACAATTAACAAGAATCATTTCAAAACACTTTAAGACATATTGAAAAAGATGACATATATAGAAGCGTAAATAAGTCCACAGATTCATGATTCTTCGAGAGAAATTTGGACAATTCAAAGCATTTCTTTAAGAAATGTTTATAACACTCCTCAAACTAATTCATTTACATAAATGACATTATCATAACATGTCTGTTTTTGTTATTCACAATCAAGTTTAAGAAACAAAAAGCATATCAGAAAAAACATCATTATAAAACTAATTTACATGCCACATTTGCATTGAAGATAAGTTATCTATAAAAGACAAGCAAATTTAGGAATCACAAAGCAAACCAGGAAAGCAACTCCTTACAATATTAATTTAAATGCTATATTCGAATTGAAGATTAAATCATATCAAACATTCTTGCTTCCTAACAATCAATTAAATGCCATGCCCTCAATTTTAAGCCTCTCGTCTCCCCTCCGGGTGAGAACTTTTTCATCAAACCCCTTCCTCTAAGACATCCAAGTTGTCTTTCTGCCATCTACCACCATAGAACATAATATCAAGTCCCTTTGCACAAATTGACCCATCTCAATCAGCATTTTACAACCTAAACAACTCATGAAGCAACCATCTGAGCATAATCCATTTCATGGGATCATAACACATTGATCAAATGAAAATGGTATACAAGCCATGAGAGAGAGAGAAATAGATTAAGCTACCTTCATATAGCGAGTAAGAAGTCCCGGTGGCCTCTGTCGGTTACCTGCATTCTCTTTCCATTATATATGGATCTATAAAAAATTCTCTAAACAATATTTTTTAACAGCAACATACTCTTATCTGATGCTGAAGCAGATACAGGAATCTTTATACAAGGAAAACAATCTATTCTGTTGTCCTTCTGTCCTCAAGAAGTCAAAGATGATTAAGGCAACAAAAGCTGTAACTTGCAGAAGGAAGTCCAAAAGTACAGCCAGTGCTACATAAAGATAATTGAGATCAATAATATGTATAACATTCAACAAGACAAGCAGGAAATTAACAATTACACACCTGCGAACATGGAAAACACACGACAGGCAGGCATAGGAATAAAGCTTCCAACTGCAAAAGCTAAAACTTCTGAAAGACTAGCAAGGGTGATAGATGGTCCCACTTCAACCAGAGCATTACTAATTCGCTCTTCTAATGGAATATTTAGTGGTTGCCGTTTAACAGCATGCACAAGGATGCACATGTTATCTACTCCAACCTGGATATACACACAGTTCTACCAAATTTAATGCCAAAAAGGCTCCATGATTACATTATGCAGGATCGAATAATGAAGACAATAACAAGCAAACAAAAAAGACAGGTAAAAAGTTTGATTGGTTGGAACAAATTAGCCAATACTCGCACATCTGAATAGCTAAAATAGTTCATCATTAGATTTTTGATAGAGAAAGAAGCAACCAATATTAGAGAATAACAACCTGCCACAAGATTTAACACAAAGAACTTTTGAATAGTTAGCTAAAATGGCTTCATTTGTATATGGAATTAACATAAGCCTAAGCTCACTACTTTAGATGTTAAAAGAAATCTTTGCCAAAGATCAAGTTCAATGAAACTGTAGTTCATGCTAAAGATGCAACATATGTGCTTGAAATGCTACTCATTCAAGATATGCATTATCAATTTTAGCTTCTTATTAAATATATAGTGCAAAACTACATTACTTGACCCTCAGATAAATAAACAGAATATTTCAAGATCACAGATGTGAAGGGATCAACTCTAATAATTATTTTGAGCACAGCCTGGAGAATATCCATGGAAATGAGCCCGTAGATTTTGGTAAATACAAACAGAGATAAAGTCGACAATTAAGTATTAAGAATTAAAAAATCAAAACTTAAAAACTCAGATTTTCAAGATGTACACATGAAATTTTTCTTAAGAGCTACACTATTATATTTAGAGGATAACTTACAGCCAAAACAAGGAAAGGGATAACTTCCATGATAATGAGAGTGGATTTTACACCAATAGCACTGAAAAATCCCATAGATCCAAGTACTGACAGCATGACAACTAAAACTCCAGACAAACCCAGGAGTACCTAAGGGACCAAAAGAAAGGGCAGTAATAATCTCTTTCAATGCTATTGAACAAAGGAAGGAATCAAATCTGATAACACAACAGTAAAAACAACATACCTTGGATGAAATGCAGACAGAAGTGAAATGAGGAGCGTCACCCAAAGTGAAAGATATATAAGCAAACATCACGAGATAACTTACCTAGATGAGCATACCCACCATATATTAGTACCATGGAACAACAATTATTAAAAAGGACAAAAGTTAGTCTTGCAAAATGTCCCACCAATATGGTTATCACATCTGCCGTGCTTTCTCTCTTTAACTCATCCTCAATAGAACTTTCCGCAGAAAAAGTAAGGGTGAGATTGTGAGCCTTCACCATTGACACCAACTCTTCCTGTCAAATATGCTTGGATTAAATCCTACTAGAAAGGCATAGGAAAAACACTGAAACTGTAGACCACCATTAGGAGAGACGATAACTATAGAAATAAAATCATAACATGTCAACCTTAGCTAATTTCACAAATGCCTTTTCCCAAGCCACTGCTTTGCCATTTTCTTTGCCTGTTTTGTCAATGTTGTTGTTCACAGGGTATGTAATTACAAATGCTGAAGCCTGTCACAAGGATATTTGTCCGTCAGCAAACAAACATGATATCTCACTGTCTAGATCACGAGTTAGTGACACTTTTATAGTCAATAAGTTAACAATTACCACTGAATAGTTGCTTCCGGAGAAACCTCCTAAAGCTGTACTGGGATCAACAGGGGCCTTGAATGCACTCAAGCACGTTTCAGCAGAGGTATAGTGCTGAAAGTTGACATGCATCATATGAATACACAATTTCTAAGATTGACAAACTCAAGGACCTAAAAAATGTACCTGAAAGCAGTATTCGGCATGCTCAACTCCACCATAGCCATCATAGTTTTCAGGATCCATCTTATAGTACTGCCCAAGATTACATATGTCATTTATCAAGAAAATCTTGCCACTAATGGCATCAAATACGCTGCTAAAAAATCAAGAGAAGAAAATGAGAATAAGATACCTGTAATACACTCTGTGTAGCACAGTCTGAACTCAGTGGTTTCAAGCATATGTCTGTCAGAGCTATCATGGACCCAGAGAAATTAGCACGAATGCCATCAACCTGAAGAACGTCAGATATCTCCATTAACACAGAAAGGAGAACAGTTGAAGGAGAAACACATTATAGCCGTCAGAATCAAAGCTACACATACTTTGTTTTGAATTTCAAATAGAAGCTGGATATTTTTGTCAGTCACAATGCTAGGAGGTCTGTCATGAATTGACTTGGGAATTGTTGCCAGTATGAGCTGCAGTCATATCAAGAACTTGTAAATATTAAAGAATTCAATAAAATTAATAACAAAAAGGAGCCAAATCTTATTTTGTAGAAGAATTATATAAAAACTTATATGAAAGCACTAAACGTATATGAAAGCACTGAACTTCTGTTGTCGTCAATCAACTTTTTAAGTTTTTTGCAACCCAGTTTTGCTTGTTTCCCTAACAAAGATACTATTTATCACTTATATACTTTGCATTAGAAACTTCCAATATTTCATCTCCAGACACCTAGATTAAAAGAGAGGAATGAAGAAAGTCCAGAACTTCTGCATAAGCTCCCTAGATTAGGTAGCCAACCATACTAGTATCAGCTTAGTTAAAATATGTACGAATTTCAGCAGGTTGTATACACAATGAACATGCCCATCACACTCCCATTTAACGACACACCCAAGGAACCCAGATATCACAAATATTAAACAGTAATTTTCAGCATGTTTTTATGTGAGGCCCACTACTACTAAAAATTGACGAAGTAAGGAACACCATTTAACACAAGAACTGTTTCTAGGGTCCACAACAAAAGTTTATACCCATAATTCAGTATAACATGAGAGAACTGTTTCTAGGGATGACATTGAATTCACAAGGCCAGAAAAAGCAGTTTAAAACACTGTGATGCACACAATGGATGGCCTCGCTATTCACAAGAAACAATTGGAGGGCAGTAAATCCGTGCTAAAATATATCAGTGAGGAATTGGCTTTATGAGTCCTCTGCATGCGTCAAATTCCAACGAAAATTGATGTAAAATTTTCACATCTTGATTAAGAGGGCAAATATTAACTTTTGAGTGCTAGATTTTTCACGTACAGATATACTGCCCTCCAAATGTTTTTTCATATACAGGTTCTCAAAAAACTCAACATACTATGAGAATTGTCAGGTGATAGCACTCCATGTAGAAATTAAGTCAACAAAGCTGTTTCTATGGGTTGAACTCTCGTTTCACTAAATGGGAGCATTTACCTCAAGTCATAAAAGAGCTAGTAACTCCAAATATAAAAGCAGTAAAAAGGCATAATAAATGAAGAGACAAGTCACACAATAGTAAGAGTCTGCTTACTAAATTTTATTCTCATTACAGGTAGAGTAACCAATTAATTATTGCAGTGCATAATGATAAAGTAAATGGGAAAATACCTGTTCAATCCTGTAAAATGGTGCAAGATGGCTGTCAAAATATTGTTTCTCCGAAGCAGCCTTGCTCCCATGCCCTACCCACAGCTGTAATTGCTCATTACTTTAATGTACAACTCTTTAACACCCAACAAAATATCTTTTGATATTATTAACAGACACATAAAATGAAAGCTGAAGTTCAAGGAACATAAATGAAGAAATTTCAGTTCAATGGCAAAATGCTCTTATTTTCAATAAGTTGACATAAGCATAATATATAGCCACGATGTCAACAAAATCCAATTCCAGTCGAGAGAACATCACTGCCAATGCAACCATACCTCTATAACAAAACTACGAAATCACAAATTTGTTTAGTGACTTAGATAAGCAGCCAACCAATTGTAAGCTTGAACCATTGCAGTTGACATTTCAAATTTGTACCTTCTCAGGTCGTGTTTCCACTCGAAATCGAATAAGACCCAGGCAGAGTATCAAAGTAAAGGCTAGAGATGAACACAGCACTAGTGTGGGGTGCCTCGCAACCCACATTCCATATCTCCTGAATAAATAAATTGATAAATTAATTACTTAATGAGCACGTGCACAATAGAAATTCAAAAATTAGTACAACTTAACTAACATTTGTAAGTTAAAAGAATAATGACCTGTAAAATGATGAAATGTAGCCTTGGACAAGAGATAGCTGCAGTCCCTGCAAAATACTTCGATTCTCTTGAGGAATCTGTACTTCAATGAAAGTGAAGATAACATCCCTAGCACCATGAGAAACAGCAGCAGCAACTAACCAACATACAGACACAATAGTCAAGCCAAAGACAAACATTAACCTGCATTGGCTGTTCATCATTCTCCTGCTTGGCCATGGAATGCTCGCCTTCATCTGCAACACCTAACAAAGGTTTCATTCGTGATTGGCTAGTTCTTTCTCTTGGTCTGTGCAAACACCCCCATCCAAAAAAGGCAGAAACTAGGACGATGTACAGAATTGTCAATGAAAGCTCTATACATTTGACCTGAATGGAAATAAAAGAAAAACATTTATGTCGTCAAAATATCTTCAATGAAGGATGCTTTTATATAATACAGAAGCATATTACCCTCAAAGAACCAATTCTAACAGAACATGAATGTTTTTCATGTGGTGCAGGGGGTCCAGAATCAGAGCAAGAGGAAGAAGAAGGGCAATCTCCACAAGAGCATCCCAGAGAACTATCAGCACAGGAGTAAGCAGATAAATTCATAGGCTTCATTCCAGATTCTTCTGGAGCATTGGGACGGAAATTTATTGCATAAGGGGAGCCAGGCACCCCAAGCTCAGCTTGCCTACCAATAAAGGCAAACCATTCTGCAAAAAAATAAAATTGATTTTATTCCCCTGTCAATGCAGCATAATTAGGGTTATGCAAATGAATGTTGCAGACATGGCACCATATAATCAGAGAAAGGAAACCGTTTACACCAATAATTGCAAAACCAGAACGTACACGGACATATCATCAATACTATCGTCCTACCAAGAATGCAATTAGCTAGTTTGAAATAGCTGTGCTCGACACACTAGGATTGTCAATACATATAAACACCATATAGGCATCTTGTCAAGATTTACAAAAATTAATGGCTTTAGTTGTACGAGTAACTTACCTTATAGGATTCTGTCCATGGGCTAATTTGATTAAAGGTTACCAGTACATTCTTCTATAAATTTAGAAGCACATTTTGATTGCTAGTGTGAGTAAAATGGTCATACAACACATAACTCTGTCTCCTGGTCGCAGGAGACAATAAACAGTCAGAGAAGGTGATGTTAATCACTCAATGGGAAGACACTTCCAAACCAAAATGTTCGCGCCTTCAAGGGGAATGGCTGTTAAGAAACAGTTTGAAGCAAGTGCAACCACTCAGAAGCTTCTAATTGCAGATATATATCCAGAATCAATAAATCATCAAAGTACATTTTCTATAAAAATTTGTCCTAAGCCAACAGTTCAGCTAACCGCAATGAGCAAGGCTGGCAATAATGGTTTCAAGATTGCTAGACCACTTTCTACAAACTTAATGATAATCGTTAATGAGCAAAAATTAAATATTTTACAAATCATGCTCGTGAACATATAAAGAGAACATAACTTCAAACAGGAACATGCACCAAGCAGGATGAAAGCAGGAGTATTGTTCTAGTACGTTGCTATTTGATTCTCTACTTAAGACTTAAAACTGTAATAAGTTGAGTATGTTTGCTGAAGTAGACAGTAGAAAATGGATCTTTCACATTTTAAGACATTTTTAGCCGTCAAAGAAAATGTATTCACTTTTAAATTTCCACAACAACAAATAAGATGGACACAGTGCTTCAGCCTTTGTCTTTAAATACTGAGGTTTACTGCCCATTTTTAGAAAGCTCATGCTTCATCGATAAGAGAAAATCAGTGAACATAATTTAACCCCAATGACATCATGTATGCTTTTTTTCAGAATATGATTGAGCAACAAAAATGTAACTAGACTTTCTTGAAAGATTTTAACCTCATCAGAGAAAGAAAGATCTAGGTTCCTTGCAATGTTCTAGTACATCCACATCGCAGAAAACAGCAATTCTTGTCAAGATAAAACTTTCACTTTGGGGCAAGATCTTGTTGCACATCAAGACACCCAAGAACACAAAACTCATATGGCAAACTTACCTTTGAAATTCTGAGCCCCAGCACCAATAAAATCAATGGAGCGAGTATTCATGGTCCCAAACTTCACATCTTTGCAGGAGTTATAGAGCTCTTCACCGAAAGCATCGGTTACAAAAAAGTCAATGCCATCAACAGTCATGCTATTATTCACCTAAGACAAAACAGGAATTAGAAACAGATATCAGATACATTAAAGGGTTAAAAATTGCCTTAAACCATCTCATTCACAACACCAAAAATCCCAATACAGTATCTTGTGAGTTGCTTATGCAATAATGCTACTCAAGTCAATCAATTACTAATGTTATTGCTAGTTTCCACACAAAGATATGTATTGTTATTTGTGAAGCAAAATAAGTCACTTTTTTTGCAAAATAAAATAATAATCAATAACCATGACTACATGGAGAGGAAAGTACTTCCTCCTTCAATGCTCTTCTCGACTAATTTGACATCGTATTAGCTGTTGAATTCCATGACGGATAGAAACGCATCCGAAAACTCAAACGATTTATTAGAAAATTATAAAATGCCAAAAGCTCTGACCAGATATTCACTAAATTGTCAAGGAAAAAAATCTCAAGCTAAGACATAATTTTTATTATTAAAACAAAGAAAACAGATGATTTGTCCATATATATACATGCCATATAGGAAAAAAGTACTAAGTAGGCAAGATGAACTCATAGTGATTAACCTATATATTATTAATGCAGAAGGGATAATAGAAGGGAACCAAGGGAAAATGTAAGGCATAAAACAATCCCATTATATTAACAAAATTTCAACTCTACAAACTATATAACCTAATTCAGATGATTTATGCAGGTTCCAACAAGGTGATGACAGTTTCTGTTAAGGTATTAATTTTCATACACAACAGCAAGATCAATCTACAAGAAATGTTTCAGGTTTAGTCTATACTAAACTACTTGCCATGCAAAATTTCAAGTGTAGAATGGAACCACCAAATGTACAGAGAAAAGAAAATTTTGATCAAATTCAAGAAAGGCCATACCTTTGCAACATCAGTTACATTGATGAAAAGACTTTGATTTGGAGAACAAGTTAGCTCACAGAACAGATTCAAAAAATTTCTAAGGCATGCCGGGCAACCTACAAGGAAAGGAATTGCCTGCAAAATGCATGTAATACATAAGGAGCTGTTTAACAGAGAAACAAGTAATGCACCATCTGCATATATTTAGAAAGAATATGGAAAGAGGAAGCTGTAAAATACAAAAACCAAACGCAAACCCAGGCAGATTGTCCTGTGTTATCTGAAACAAGAAGCATAGACATATTGCCGTCATCAAAATCATTCTACCAGTCAATCCTTATTAGTAAAATAGTTACATGAAAAAGTGAAGAAAAAATCTCATAGATCAAAATGTGTGCAGATAGAAAAGATGCAGGAAGAGGAGCAAAGGAGTGGGGGATGTTGCAGGTATCAAAGAGAAGATAAAGCACCTGTAAATCTAGAGGAAGTAGAAGTGGTTCACCATGAAAATAAGCAGAAACACATGAAAATGATTCAACCAAGTAAACATAGCAGTGTTTTAAGCCATTCAAACAATTCAGAACCAATGTTCTTGACACGGTATACATCAATAGACAAAATATAAAACCAATATAAAAGGAATAGAGAAACTAAAATGGTGGAAGAACTTTAGAGAAACAATTTAGAATTGATTTATTGGAATTTGGAATATCATCGGTCAGATCAGCATAAATTAAAAAAAAATAAGTAAAAAACCTTCAAAGATCATACCTGTTGTACTTGTTCCCGCAAGGTTTCAAATTGGTTAGCAGAGCAACAAACATTGCCAGTAATAGCGGGGCACAAACTTTGTATTTTCAGTGACAGTAGCTCGTCTGGCTGAACCATGCAAGTAGTGAAAAATAAAAATAAACACAAAAAAAGCATCCAACAAATAAGAAACCTGATTCCAATAAAAATCCTTTGCACCCAGTCAGAAATAATTCCAGACTGAAATCAACCACATACAACGAGATTTCAGAGTGATTCAGGACTTTAAATTGCTAGTTCTTGCTAAACTCAAATGAATTGCAAATTTGTAAGGAAGAATGCAATGTTGCCAATTAATGGGAAACCTCCAACTGACTTGGTCAATAAGCATGCATGCTTCTACTTAGGGCTGTAAACAGCTCTGTTATGGGTCAGTCGATACCATTAACCATACCTATTTACCGTTTTCCATACTATTAACCATAACAGAACCGTTAACCGAATTCATAAGGTTCTACCATAACCAAATTTTAACCCTTTTGTTGTCGGTTAAATAGTCAAAACTTGGTTAATTTTTCACCATTTTTCATAACACATCTACCAATAGAAAATATATAAGGTATAAAATAAAAAACCATAACCATCAAAAATAGCCTCTCACACAAAATATATAATATTTCTAATAACTAAAATAAAGTAAATTAATATTATAATTATAACAAAAAGAGACTTCAACATCTTGAGCTCCAATCATTACAATAATTTTATGCAAAACGTGCTTCAAACAAAAAATAAGTCCATATTTATAGGTTGTGGGTAGGTTAGGGGAAGAAATTAGGTTTTATTCATAAAACATATAAAATAACATAATTATCTTTAGTGAAGTCGGTTAAACGGTTACGGTCATAACTATTTATGTTTCCAATCCACTCAATTAAATTAACCAAAATTTTCACCGTTTTCCAAAACGGTGAATAATTCCTTCACCATATTTGTGCTATTTAACTCGATACAATCGGTAAATCAGCTAATTATTTTCAGCCCTACTTCTAGTTGTGTCCTATATAGATGTTTTGTGGAGTTTACCTTCACAGTTGGTGAACCATAAGGGCAATTTAAAACTTTTCCATCTGCACGCTGACCGCAAATATCATACATCGCACAGTACTGTTCTGTGTGTCTTTCCCTGATCAAAATGGAAAGACAAATGAATATGAGTTACACAATCCAAATCTCAAAACACACTAAAAAATGTCCATGTGCTTGCAAATCTAAGAATTTTTTTACTTGCACTCTCCAAATCTCAAAACACACTAAAAAATGCCAATATGTTTGCAAATATAAGAATTTTTTTACTTGCAATAAGATTACACCTAAGTATTGAATACTTACTTTGATGTGGAATTGGACTCTAGAAGAAACCGTGAATCTAAGATCTCCCCCTTTACTAAAAACAACAGAAGCATCATGGCCTGCATGCAAAACAATAACAAAGTAAATAACTAGCCAAAAGCTAGCTACACGCTCACTAGAACTACCAAGCAAAAGACAACTGATTGAGAAGCTGAATTCATCATATAATTTCACGACTTCAGGGCTGGGATTTTGTAACATGATAACATATAGGCAACGGTACCCAGTTCACAAAAAAATTCTAAAAAAATGCAACCAGAAATAAAATCGCTAAACACAGCCAAAATTACATGTAAAACATGACATTAAAGGAGAGGCCAAATGACTACTAATCAAATAATAAATTTTTATTTTGAAATGGCACAAATTCAATGGAATCAGGTTCAAATGCAAGTAAATAGGGTGTCTAGGAACATAGCACATGAAAGATACACTAGAAAGAATGTATGGGATCTTCATTAAAAAGAAAAAAACTGCTACTTATCCACTCAAGTACTCAACTCTAATCTTGGAAGCACACAATCGTTTTCTGGTAGTTTATTTAGCAAATGATCCAAAACAATATCGAAAGTAAGAGAAAGTGAAGATTTCAACTGTAATTGCCAACATAGCATTCTGACAGCAGCAATCAAATTTAATTCATAATTAATTTCAATCAACGCGAACTCAACATCCCCACCAAATGAAGTTGGCAAAACCACGAACCCATCATCGGAAGAAAACAATTCCATCACTTAGAACGCCAAAACCTCCAGGCAAAAAAGACCTTCACTCCCCCAAGAAAACGCAACATGTCCACCATCAAATGCTCCTTACACAGCAAACAAACCAGCCAACAACACTCCATCAAAATCAAACCGAAAAATCCGTAATTCCCCAACCCCAAACGCCTCCAAGAAATCAAACCAAATAAACCTCGACTCCGTCTTCCCATGAAGCACAAGCACACCCACTCGCTCAAGCGACCGTAGCCATCACTGCCTTCCACCACAAGAACATAGACAAATAAAACCTTCCCCCAAATCAAAACAAGAAACATCATCAATAAACAACAACAGTCTCACCCCCTCAACTCCAACAAAACTGATAAAGAAAAACCCCGCCGCGGCACAGCACTCCAAGAAGAAAGAACACTCACCTGAAAGACAACCGCAGCCACGGCCACGACCGGCGCTCGCCGGACCATATCCGCCGTCGCCATTCCCGGTCGGAAGCTCTAACCCACAAAACCGTGCCAAAGAAATGAAGAAGCGAACGGGAGTCAAACCGGACTATATATAGCCCCGACCCCGAGCAATAATCACTTTTCGCTTCGCCGGAGGCCAAAAGTGACGATCAAAGAAATGGCCGGGAGTGGTCGCTCGATTTGGTCGGTAGTAGTTGACGGGGATATATTTTCGAGCTTTTAACGAGGCTGACAATGGAGCCCCTCGCCGCGAGTTTCGGACGCGTTGAACATGAAGGGTATCTTGGGGAATTACAACTTTAGGTGGAACCGCGACGCGCGAGGGTGCGAGTGGGGATTGCCACGTCGGAGTCTTTCCAGACGGGCTCTCTCGGGTACGGCCGTTTGGTGTGAATGCTAATCGCGCGTGTGGTGAGCTTTTAGCGACTCATCTTATTCTATCATTATATATAATATATAATATAAGGTTATTTTTAATTGTATACATCTATTAGTCTTTCTACCATAATGATTATTTACTGTCTTGATGATGAATTTGCTCATCAACACCTTTTCTTAATTTTTTTTCCTGAATTAAAATCTCCATCATCGCAATTTAAAATTACCATAACCGACAATTTTTGTTTTTTTTATGTGAGTTTCTTCAAAATAATTTTGAACCTACATCATGAGATGATATTGAATAAGGCATTAATTAATCTTAGTCATATGTTCTTATCTCTTTATCTCCAACCTGGATGCCGAAAAATCAAGCTTGTCTCTACTTTACATGAATCTACTAGTGTTGAATTTAATTAAACCATATTATACCCTGACTCAAGAGTGGATTATGATTGAAGAGAATTTAGAATTGTACTATATATACCAAATTATATCACCAATTATAAACAACTAAAAAAAGAATAGGTCGGCCAACAGCCAAGATAGGTATTGCTGTAAGAGTAATTGTTTTCCAATTATTAGTTTTTTCCCCTCAGCTTGTAGGAAAGAAAAAAATTGACTGGCCACAAAAATATTTCAAATTAGTCAAAAAATGCTGGCTTCTAGAATATTAGTGTCGCCCTCAAATAGGATTAGTATCAAAGTAAAATAAATTAAGGAGATAATAATATGTAGAAATTGTTCTTCAACCGATTAAATGTGAAGCTTCGCGTACGTAAGACAATTAGAAATTCAAAGTTGAGCCTTTTTTATAAGGTTATAACAAGGTCTCCTTTGGACAATAATGCTTGGTATTTAACAAGAAAAAAATAATTATATTTACCGTCATGTGTAATTTACACATCATAAACAACGGCCAAAGATTAATCATTTTCACGGAGGTATTGACAAATATCTAAAAAAATACAAAGAATAAAAAAGTAATGTTATTTAGAAAAAGAATAAAGTAAATGATTTTTATTGGATTGCGTGCGGGGAAGGAGAGCATGACCGAGATAGGGGAGCTTAATATAATGCGGAGATTCCGATATGAACACTCTTAATTCTCATCGATGGAACCAGCACATTCACTTGGGCAGCCACTTTAAAGAACACCGCATTCATAAGCAATGCTTACCAGCTTTCTCCCTAATAAAAGAGAATTATCTAAGACGAGGTTGATCGTTCAAATTTTAATAGCCAACAACAAAAGATCACTGGATCAGTACATCAACAATGGCAGCTTACAATCAACTCTCTCAAGTTATACCAACTGGCAAGTCATGCGCTAATGAGGAAGAGGTAGTACCTCATTATTAAAGAAAGGGTAGAATGATGAGGCTTAGGAGTGGGAGGCAGATCCAAGGGGTGACCCTACGTCAGATCCCACCAAAGTGCATCATTTACCGCGCCAGAAGCAAATCAGTACCCATCTTTGTTCGATTCTCAATCAGCTCAAAACTTTGGGCAACATGGAAGTCCTAACATTTATAATTGGTTTTTTACTTGCTCTTGGATGACCAAGCAAATCATTACAAGTCCCAGGCGTTTGTACATCAATTGATGCCATCCTTCACCCCAATTGAAAGATGTGACTCCACAAGTGGACATTGTGACTATTTGTGTGAAGGGTCGTGGTTAAGTCACATTTATTCTCACTTAAGTGGAAAGAATATCTCATGGCACGCTGCTCTTACTATGATTTAAGTGCGGCAGTTGAGGAGTGCTTCTTTGAACCCCTTTGATCACTCACCATGTTATAATACATGGCATGGCGCACACTAGTCCCTGGTCGCTAATTACCATGATTAATCTATTTGAGATTGTAGCTGTATAATTCGTTTTGTCCAGACCCAGATCAGCTCCAAACCCATGTCTGACTTTATAGGGTTGGCATTGAAGATAAGGGGTGGAAAACGTACCAATGCTGCAATGCATTGAAGATCAGGCTCGGACAGCGGGCATGTTGATGCAGAAGCAAATAGCATTGAATGGGATTAGTAGGGACGTTTGACTTAGTGCATAACACTGAATCGTTGATGTACAATTGTCAATGTAGACATTGGGAGTGTTGAGGTTCATCATTTCTACATGTATTTCTATCTACGTCTGACAGTCTCCCCCTACTTTCTCCATGTTTGGAAAATGGTGCGTTCAATTCACATTTCAGAACCCAACACGGATTATTTCACACCTTCTAAGTTGATTAATTCTCAAACTATATGAAACTGATTCCAACCCCTTTATAAATCATTTAATAACTTTTCCGACTTAACCCCCCAGCTACAATTTGAACCGTGCTATATCAAAACTATTAAACCCAAGATATATGTGATGAGAAAAGGCGAGAAAGTGGTAGATTGTAGTTCATCTTTTTATACAAATTTCGATTGAGATATGATCCAATTATCAAATCGGAAACGTAATCAATTATCCAATGGGAAAATTCGTAGTGGTAACCATCGAAGTTGGATAAAGCACGATAGCAATGGTGGTCAAGTCTCCACACTCCATTTATCCAAGTAAGACAATCAATAGACTCTCTGAAAGTCTAACTCAACCAGAAAACACTATCATTCCCCCTCTGCATGAATGATTGTTAATGTGAAATAGACTCGAGAGTAACCACTAAATAGTTTGTCCAACTACTGCTAAGTTTTGGGATCATGTATACAGAGAATTTAGAATCAATAGCAACCATTCATGGTTCTACATTGAAAAAAAAACCCATTCATGGTTCTTTTGTTTTCTGTCGATGGCTCAGTAAAACTTCCAAAGACATCGTTTGGTTAGATGACAACAGGCCCATGAAATAAGGGTTTAGTTACCCTTTGAGCAAAAAGCTTGTCTAGTATTGATAGTTTGATGCAGAGAAAATTATTTAGTTTTTATTCCAACTCCTTTCATATCATCTGATTATATTATTAGGTAGGGGTGCTAAACAAACGAGCAAACTAAATTAAATTTGTATTCGAACTTGACTCGAATAACTTAAAGTTTATTTGAACTCGACTTAAAATAATAACTCAAAGTTTATTTGAACTCAACTTGAGATAAAATGAGTTTTAAGTATATATAGTCAAAATTAACTCGAACATTTCTGATATTATACGAGCTCAAATATACTTAAATTTGTTAAAATTTAAATAACTTGAAACTAAATCGATTATAAGGTTAAAAATAACTCATTTAATAGAAAAAAATACAGTTATAAAAATTAAAATCAACAAAAACAGTTCATCAATATATTTATATAAGCTATCTTAATAATAAAAGATTTTTTCAAGTTTCAACTGCGTTTTAATTTTTTTTACAAAATACATAAAATACCATTCAATTGCATATGTTTTCAAAAAAATAAAATGTTTAGAATTATAAACCCAAAGTTAAAAAAATTAAATTAAAAAATACTATATCATTCTCCCAATAGGCTTATTGGTAAGGCTTAGAGGACGGTGACTGTAATCTTATTGGAAAAGAACTCCTAGGTTGTTTTGAGAGCTGACATGACTACATTCAAAACTAGACACCGACTTCAAAGGAGTAACAAGTTTCAAACTAGACAAATTTGGATGACCAAACCGGCCATGCCAACTTGTTGCTGATTCTTGAGAAGCCCCAACTGGCCTCTTTATTTCCAGAAAGTACAAGTCTCTTTTATTGCATCCACGACCAATTTCCTTGTAGGTTGCTACATCCTGAAAGAGACACATTCAGAAGCACACTGCAATTGAGGACAATACACAACTTGTTAAGAGACAATAAACTAAGTAGGAAAGGAGGGGACAAACAACACATCCCCAAGGAAAAGTTAGGAAGAAAGTTCAACCCTACCTTGTCCTAATGCAGGGGAACTACGACCATTAGCTAGAATAATTTTCCTAGGTTTTGGAAAAACTGAGAAAGTAGAGAACGTGTATGAATTACCAGTCATGTGATCTAATGCTCCTGAATTAATAAGCGATGAGGTAGAGGGTAGCTCACCATTGTTGGTATTGCTAGCTTAGGCAACAACAGTAGATGGTAGAGTAATGTCAGCCTGAGCCATTTTCAGAAGATGCTCGAAATCCTCATGCGATATGGTGACTGTATTCCCTGTATTTGACAACTCTGTAAGAGTAATTGATGCTCCAATGGTAGACACATTAGCTGGTGCAGAGGTGGCTGAATTTCTAAGCTGCTTGGCCCAATATGCCTTTTCGTACTTGCACTAACATTTGTCTTCAGTGTGGCTAGGAACATGGCAAAACTCATCAGTACCTATCATCTCTTTTGGTAGCTGTCCTCCCTCCCCCATGGCATAATTCCAAATTGACCCCTACCTCCTCTCTCTCTTGAAGAGCTTGAGGAAGGTCGAGTGGTTGCAGCCAATGCATTTTTCTCACTGTCTATATTTGGTTCAGCAACATCTTCACCAGGAATCCTTGATAGATGTGAGAATGCAACATTGAAGGAGGGGAATTCTGTTCCTGACAACAGTTGGTTCTTAGCAGATGTATATTGCTCATCTAGGTTAAACGAAAAAGAGACAACTTTCAGTTGTTCTTTTTGCCTCTTCCATTCATCCACATCTCTAGAAATGGCTAATATAAGCTAAGTTCCTCCCATCTCCCCTTCACAAAGTTATAATAGTCTTTTAAAGACTCGTTACCTTGCTTCATGACAAAGATCTCTTCGCATAACTCAAAGATTCTATTAACATTATTGTTTGAAGCAAAAGAATCACTCACTGAAGAGAACACCAAATATGCACTGTTCAACAAAATGACATCAGCACAAAATGATACCAGCACTCACATGTAGCTCCATGCTATTCCACAACTAGGAATGCATCTGAGCATCCTCTTTAAGCCACTTTGCATCGGGCTCATAAACAAACTCCTCTTCAATGTAATGAAGTTTATCCTTGGAAATGAGGAAGGTTTTGATAGTAGCACACCATTGTATGTAGTTGTTGCAACCAACAAGCTTTGTTGAAGTAATGGAGGACCCATTCAACAAATTAGCCAAGGTAGGAAGTTCACCTTCGGATGCAACAACTAGAGCTTCCCCTTTTGTCATAGGTAATTTAATGGAAAGAATGCAGAGGACTCAGTGAACTGATTAATTCGTGGTGAGAAATAGGCAAAATAAGAGAAAATAGTGAATGCAAGAAAGCATTTAACAGAATACTCCAAGATCAAAGAAAACAGGTTTGGATCGACCTGCTATAGATGGCATATTGAAAATAATAAAATAGGATAGAAGTAAATATTAGACAGTAAGTAGAAAATTGTCTAATCTTCATGATTAGACTTTGTTCTATTGGCATATATTTATAGACAATACACGGGTGTGGATTAGTTCAAGTGGTGACTTGAAAATCCCACAAAAATAGCAACAGTACAACTAATATTTAAACTAAAACAAACAAGTTTGAAACAGTCAACCAACGTGTAACTCCTACTTCTCAACAATGACAAAATACAAAATAAAAAGCCATATTGAATTGATCGTTTAAATTGACATTAGTAGAAAAAAATTACCAGCCGAAAAGGGACCATGAGATCAACCTCAACAGTTGATTGACGAGGCGGTAAATGGATCAGTTGACGACTCTCCTTAAGAAAACACTCACAAAAAAGAGATTCCCATATATCTTGTTCAAATATGTGAAGGTAAAATTGTCTCATATAAAACACTCACGTTATTATATTACCTGGAAAAAATCACCTTTGCCAACAGAAAATAATCTATCAGAGCTTTCAAATGACCAGTCAAGTTAACACGCATAACCGCTAGTTGCACATGATAGGCCATAAGGATGGCATGCTTTTAATAAAAATCCAATATACAACCAAACCATCCATAAAAATTAGATGCCAAAGATGATTAGCTGCAACTGTGGGAATTGAGTCAACAACATTTTCAAATGACCTCTTGTGAAATTCTGGAGAATCCTACACCAAATTGACAGGCAAAAGTGAAAATGAAAAATAGAGAATTTACCAAACGATACACCTACAACAACAATAAACAATTTTATTTTTTTAAAAAAGAAAAAGATTTGTCATTCGTCATAATAACATATTTTCTACAATCAAGAACATTTTTGGAATGACCCAGTTACTTAACTAGAAAATGCATATTCCTATCCAGGGTCCAACAGTCGCTTTTACACAGCTATAAACAATATAGAAACATGTTATAGGTGAAACGTGACCCTTCAATATGAAGGCTACCTTGAGGTCTTTCAGCATGCCAATGATTTTGTCTTCATCAAATCGTGAAAGTAATTCTTCCTCCATCATCCTCCCATCATCTATGGTATCCTTATGGGATTCAATGTGTTTGATAGTTGTCAAAAGTTCGTTTAGGCTTCTAGTAAACTGAGGGTGTAACACAATGTCCTGTTGCCTAAAAGTATGACCTGGATTACGAAGCACTTTAACTGCTTTACCAGACAAAAGTATAGACTCTGCAACTTGCATATGAAAGTATTCAAGTAGCATATCCTGTATAAAATGAAAGATTAACAAATATCAAAGTTAATACCCGACCCTCTATAGCTATTCCAGTTTTGTCTGAGAAATGGAATCTCATCACCCAAATATAGAAAGAGAAAGTTAAGAATTTAATTTGTATGCAGCAATAGAGCTTTAAATATCAATGACTTTTGAATGTCTTCACAACAAATATATAGACTGGAAACATGAGTTTGGTGTGTAACAAATATTTCAACCGCCTGGAAGAACATAAGAACTCGCTACTGACAAGTCTGGCATCTTCATAAGTACCAAAGAATCAAAGACTAAAATTACCAAAACAGCACATTATTTTTTTTTAAAAAAATCTCTGTATGCATGTCAAGGCAATCATATAAGCTGTAAATGAGCCTAGCTACTTGCTAACCAGAATTAGAGACCAGACCAAAGAAGTGTTTGTGTAAGCTTTGTACAATAGACATTCATTAACTTGCAAAGATGACCATGCAGATGATGAAAAATGCTACAAAAACATACGGGGAGTATGCCAAAGTATATGAATCATTGAAACTATAATTGAAACTTTTTATGAGTTCTTATGAGTCTTGATTAACTCGGGCACCTATGAAGGTGAACCTAGACATTTCAAGTTGATGCAGAGGTCAAGTGTTCAGCCAGCGACAGCTTAAAGATGGAAAAGACATTGAACAAAAACAAAATTAATGCTTTGAAATAAATATTATCAAAGAGATATGATAAGCCTGATGCCAATCATTTAATGGTGAATCAAGGTGAGAACTTGACAACCATTCAACGCCATCTGGATGTGATGACTCATTCTCATTATCTTTCTCTTCTTGCCTACAAAATTTTCCAGTTATGAAGTCAGGCATGCAGATGGAAAGAAAGCCAAATCAACATGGCCAAGAAAAAGAGAGTCCACAAACTTCCGAGAATGAGTCAATAAAATAAAGTATATAAGATGCACAACAAATTTCAGTACCTATTGACAAACTACAGCTTTAAAAATTCTCCAAGACGTGTTCTATCAGAAGTAACATAGTTGCGACAGTTCTCAAAATTAATAGATCATTACAGGAAGGTACTCCCCAAACCAAACATTTTAGTCGAAAGCTATGTAACTCCCTGAAAAATAACAGAAAATGGAAAGACAAGAAAACAAAAAAATATTAACTTCCAATGAAGAGTTCGCCAAGCTGATCCTGAAGAATCCCATAAACCATTCAAGAGGCAAGTTGATGATACATGACTTGAAGTCCATGCCAAAGTAGCCTAGCAATTGGTGCATATTTCATTTTTTGCGTTGAACAGTACAGAAAAAGCTCACACCAACTTGGGAAATGCTTAATCGCAAAAGGGAGAAAAAAAGAAAAACCAAAAAAAAAGGGTAATAGGCATACACTCCTAAATGTAAACATTATCTAGTCAAATGGTACAACCTCTTCTTGTAAATGGAGAATTCAGATGTTAACTATCAAATATATTTAACTTTCATCAGAAAAAAGATGGATCGCAAGGATCATATACTTCAAGCACAGCTGGTTAATTTGCAAGCAATAAAGCATTTTAAGAGTCCAAAGCAATGATTAATAGACACAAAAATTCACCACCAAGTAAAAACTTTGACAAGAGTTATCCTTATTGCTGATTGTTTGCAAAATTAAATACTAGGTGGCCAAAAATAATGAAATTTTAGCATATTTTCTTAGTGGTAAACAGCACTTCATCATTCATACCTCTGAATACATAACTGCAGTTCAGGTACTCCACACTGACAGCGTTTTTGTAAAAGGTTGAGTAGCTGTCCTCCATGAATGTTGTCACATTGAATCTCCAATATGAGCTCGTGCAGAGGGGGCTGCAAAATATGAAACTGAATAATAAAACCAAAATAACATCACATCCAAATTGTGCACTGCCTACAAGCAATTCAGACAACCTAATTGTATGATGATGCACTTGTCCTAGTTGCACATTCTCTCAGATATAAAACTTACACATAAAATGAAGAAAAATAAATTGACGGACAAGAGGTGCGTAGAGAACCTTATTAAGGCCTTCAGTTATAGTTGCACTTGCCCTAGTTACGGACAAGAGGTGCGTAGAGAACCTTATTGAGGCCTACAAGCAATTCAGACAACCTAATTGTATGATGATGCACTTGTCCTAGTTGCACATTCTCTCAGATATAAAACTTACACATAAAATGAAGAAAAATAAATTTACGGACAAGAGGTGCGTAGAGAACCTTATTGAGGCCTTCAGTTATAGTTGCCAAAACGGGAAGAGGATCAAACAACAACTTCTGTTCAACCTGTAGAGCTGCTGATCTATAGAGGGACAAAATCTCGGCAATGCCATTGGCAAGATGGTAGGATCTGGCTCAATTGGACTAAGGACCAGATCCTTCCCTTTGCCTTGCTGCTTATGTTGCTTTGATGGTGCCATGGAGCTGATCGAAGCAGAGCAAAAACAAAACAAAGCAGAGCAAATCGAGTTGAAATTGGGAATTTCAGATGAGAAATGGATGAAAGAAGAAGAAGAACAGCAGGTAGCAGTTGCTTCCTCCCAAAGACAAGATCAATTCATAGATTTCCAAAAACATACATCATACGCCCTCTTCCCTCCTTTTATATACATTCAAACTTGTGCATTTACTATTTTGCCCCTTCCCTTACCAACTAACATAACTACCTCCCCACATTTCAATTCTCTCATCTCCCTCATTACTTTGTTCATACCAAATACCTCCCTTTCCAATGAAAACCTTGCCCTCAAGGTTGTTCACATTCGTTAGTTGCTTCTACTTCTTGCATTAAACTGTCAGGTGACTGCATTGCCGGAATCGAAGTCTGAATTCTGATATCTGCATTTACTGATGCTTTGAGCTGAGAGATGTGAAATACATCATGCAGTTTGCACTCTGGCGGTAGCTTCAACCTGTAAGAAACTGCTCCAATGCGTTCCACGATCAGAAATGGTCCATAGAACTTAGCAGCCAATTTTGTAATTCTCCTTGATCTTAAGGATGACTGTCTATACTGCTGTAATTTGAGAAAGACTGATTGTCCCACCTGAAATTCCACATCCCTTCTCCTCAAATCATGGTATTGTTTCATGCGCATTTGAGCATTCTTCAAGTTTTCAGTCAGCTCATGTAGTAATTGATCTCTATTGCGCAATATCAAATCCACCTCTCCTGATCTAGTTGATCCAGCAACATATGTCAATAGGTTTGGTGGCTGCATGTTGTAAATTGCTTCGAAAGGACTCATGCGAATAGAGGATTGGAAACTGGTATTATAACAATATTCTGCCCAAGCCAACCATCTCACCCAAGTTTGTGGCCTGTCACCAGCAAAACATCTCAAATATTGTTCCAAAATTTTATTAACTGCCTTCGTTTGTCCATCCGTCTGTGGATGATGATAAGCTGAGCTGTAATTAAATGCTACTCCTTGTAATCTGAACAACTCATTCCAAAATTGACTTGTAAATATAGCATCTCTATCACAAACGATGGAACTGGGCATGCCATGCAACTTAAAAATATTATCAAAGTATACCTGAGCAATGAAATTTGCTGTAAAAGGATGAGTAATTGCCACAAAGTGACTGTATTTAGATAACCTGTCTACCACCACTAAAATTGTATCTTTTCCCTGACTTTTTGGCATACCCGTGATGAAATCCATTGATACATCAGCCCAAATTTGTTTTGGTATTGGCAATGGTTGCAGTAAACCAGCAGGTGTTAATGTGGAAGACTTGAATCTTTGACAAACTTCACAATTTTTCACATGAGCCACCACATCTTGAACCATTCGAGACCAATAAAAAATTGCTCTCAACCTTTTGAGAGTCTTCTGAATGCCCTCATGTGTTCCATCATGAAACTCTCTGAGGATAATGGAAATCAGCTGCATTTGAGACTCTAAATAAATTCGATCCTTATAGAAAAGAATTCCCTCTCTAAAAGACCAATTTGATGACAGTTCTTTGGCAATACACTTCCTTATTAATGACTGAATGACACCACTCAAAGTGTATGCTTCCTTGATTTCGTCCAACCATCTTGGAATAGGTGTTGAAATCGCAGCTATCGACATCACTTCCTTAATGGCAAGCAGAGAATCTCTTGCAACTATTTCTGTTGTTGTTACATTCACAGCATTATCCTCAACAGGTTGAATTGTCTCAAATTGTCTTGAAAGAGCATCCGCAACTTTATTCTCTTTGCTTGGCTTGTACTCTATAGTAAAATCATACCCTAGTAGCTTTGTCAACCATTTCTGTTGAGCTACGGTATGGATTTGCTGTTCCCATAAAAATTTCAAACTGGAGTGATCAGTTTTAACCACAAATGATCTTCCCAGTAAATAATGCCTCCACTTCTGGACTGCCAGCACTAAAGCCATCATTTCTTTTTCATAAGTTGACATGAGAATATGTCGACCATGCAATATCTTGCTGTAAAAAGCAATAGGTCTGTTCCCTTGCATGAGCACTGCTCCAATGCCAACTCCACTAGCATCACACTCAACCACAAATGGTAATGCAAAATTCGGCAATGCCAAAACAGGAGCGTGGGTAAGGGCAATCTTCAATTTATCAAATGAGTCTGCTGCCAATTGATTCCACTTAAAAGCATCTTTTTTAAGCAAATCTGTTAGGGGAGCTGCAATTGTGCCAAAATGGTTGATAAATTTCTTGTAATAACCAGCCAACCCTAAAAATCCCCTTACACTCTTTATAGATCTTGGAGTTGGCCAATTTTTAATTGCTGCAATTTTTTCCAGGTCGACACTCACCCCTTCTTCTAAAATCATATGCCCTAAATATTGTATCTTCCTCATACCAAATTGACACTTGTCCTTCCTAGCATACAACTCATGAACTAACAACTTGTCCAAGGTTTGTTTAAGGTGTTCCAAATGATCCTCCCACAAACAACTATATATGAGTATGTCATAAAAAAAAACTAAGATGAATCTCCTGAGGTAATCAGCAAATACTTCATTCATCAGTGCTTGAAAGGTCGAAGGGGCATTGGACAACCCGAATGGCATGACCTTAAACTCATAGTGACCTTAGTGTGTTCAAAATGCAGTCTTGTGCACATCTTCCTCATGCATTCTGATTTGATGATATCCTGATCTTAGATCCAATTTTGAAAAATAGGAAGAACCATGTAACTCATCAAGTAATTCATCAATGTTGGGAATTGGAAATTTGTCTTTTATTGTAACCTTGTTCAATGCTCTATAATCAATGCACATTCGCCAACTCCCATCTTTTTTTTACCAACAGCACAGGTGACGAATAGGGGCTTGATGTAACTTGTATAACTCCCATTGCCATAAGGTCCCTAACCTGTTTTTCCAATTCATTCTTCTGAAAATAAGGATACCTATAGGGTTTCACGGCTACTGGCAATGTCCCTTCCTTCAATGGGATTCGATGATCTTGAACTCTTTTGGAGGCAGCTTAGTAGGTATCTGAAATACAGAATTATACTTATCCAAAATCTTGCCTAACTGATTCAATTGTGACTGTTGTAATTCCCCCTTATGCTGTACTGACTTAGGAATTTCCTTCAACTGCAAACTCATAAGTAATCCATGCTTTCTTTTCTTTAGATAACGTGTCATTTGCTTCTTATCACATAGCTGACTTCGAGGGATGTCCAAACCTTGTAATTCAACAGTTTCTTGGTCATCATTGAAAGACATTGTTAGTGATTCGAAATTCCAAACAATGGATCCTAATGTTTTCAACCATTGTACTCCCAACACCACATCAAATTCTTCCAATTGCAGCACAAAAAAATCAGATACTATCCTGTATTTTGGAAGGTCCAATGTAATCCCTACACATTTACCCACACAACTCATATGCTCACCATTAGCTACTTGCACCTTCAAGCTGCCCTTACTCTGAATTGGTATCTTTAGTTTTTGCACCACCATTTTATTCAAGAAGTTATGAGAGCTTCCCGAATCAATGAGGACAGTAACTTGTTGTCCTCCTATTCTTCCCAACATCCTCATTGTGTTCAAGGTCGTCATTCCAGTCAGAGCATTCAGGGATATGGCCGGCACAGCAGAGTTAGTTACAACTTCAGAATTCTCATCACCACTAACTTCTTCTTCTGAGAATTCTTCATCAGGCACCACTTCAATCCAGAATAATTTTTTACACTTGTGTCCAACAGTATACTTCTCATCACACTTGAAGCACAGACCTAACTCCTTCCTTTCTTGAAGTTGTTTTACAGTAAACTTCCTCTGCCCCGAGATGTCATTGTAAGTGCTTTTATTAACCAGCTTTTCTCCATTATTACTTGTAGGTACTTCACTATTTCTGTTCCCAATTGAACTGTTATCACTGCTCCATCTATTCATTCTTCCCAAATACTTGTTATCTCGAACAAACTTGTGCTCAAAATGTTTGGCTAATCCCTGAGCATCTAACAGTGATGTCGGCTTCTGAGATTTCACTTCCATGCGTAACTGATCCTTAAGTCCACAAGTATAACTGCTAATTTTTTATTTTTCAGTCATGCTTCCAGCTCTAGTAGCTAATCTATTAAATGTAAGAGTGTATTCCCTCACTGATGTGTCCTGCTTCAGTCTTGTTAAATCCCCATAGAAATCTTCATATTCTGTAGGTCCAAACTGTAAATTCATTGCCTCTTTAAGCTGTTTCCAATCGAACTCCTCTTGTTGCTCTTGAAACATATCAAACCAAATTTGTGCATCATCTTCCATATGAAAGCTGGCCAAATCCACCTTCAGATGTTCTTTGATCTTATGCAATTTGAAATACTTCTCACATCTGCTGAACCAGGGTATAGGATCCTTAGTACCATCATACTTAGGGAAAGACATTTTAGATCCTTTCAGACAATCATCTTGCGCATTCGAACTACTACAATCATTCATTGCTCTATTCGAATTCCACAGCTTCTCACTAGTTTGTTGAAGTGATGATCGTACCGGCATTTTCTCCTTATCTGCAACAACTCTGTCAAAAAACATCCTAGGAGTATTCCCCTCAACACGATCTTTTGTTCCATTAACAGTTTTATCATCAATTTCAGTTCTAGAATTTAATAACAAATCGAATTTTGCAGTCATTTCAGAAAAAACAGATAGGAGTTGAGCTTGAACTTTCATCATTTCCGCCATCTTAGTGGATCTCGATGAAGAATCTCCTCCTCCCTCTTCCAGCTCTGATACCAATCTGGTAGGATCTGGCTCAATTGGACTGAGGACCAGATCCTTCCCTTTGCCTTGCTGCTTATGTTGCTTTGATGGCGCCATGGAGCTGATCGAAGCAGAGCAAAAACAGAACAAAGCAAAGCAAAGCAAATTGAGTTGAAATTGGGAATTTCAGATGAGAAATGGATGAAAGAAGAAGAAGAACAGCAGGTAGCTGTTGCTTCCTCCCAAAGACAAGATCAATTCATAGATTTCCAAAAACATACATCATACGCCCTCTTCCCTCCTTTTATATACATTCAAACTTGTGCATTTACTATTTTGCCCCTTCCCTTACCAACTAACATAACTACCTCCCCACATTTCAATTCTCTCATCTCCCTCATTACTTTGTTCATACCACAAAGAGCCCTAAGGTAAATGCCTGGCCTCTCCGATTTCAACTTAAAACGACTCTCAACTTTTCTCTCAAAAGTAATCCTTTTGAGTATGAATCCAGCTTAAATTACGACACTTCTTAGCAAAGCGCTCAAGCTCCCAATAGTAGGACAGCGGATGAGCCTTTGGAGCATCCCTACATATATTCACAGGGAAAAAAGATCATTTTACAATACTTGGACATCAATGGTATGACCAATAAAAAAATCTTGACAGAACTCGAAAATACTAGCTAGATTGAAATTGCTGACTATGTACGTAACTGTGCATACTTTTATACAAATGAAAATGACAAACATCGGCAGATCAAACAAACCCGCCAACGATGTCACAAAAGACCACATAGTAAATTAAGGCTTACGGGAAGCTCAATTCATTTGCATATATTTGGGCACCGATGGTGCGAGCAAAACAAAAAAATTGACAGGAGGGCAATGCTAGCTAGATTCAACCACTGATTGCATACCAAGTTAGGCATATTATCATACAAATAATAATGAAGAACACCAAATCATCTAACAAAGGTGAACAAAACGATAGCTGGCGATGTGTTTAAATTAAAAAATTAGAGTTTAAGGAAGAAAACCTTTCGGATGGTTCGATGAAGTTGAGACCGGAAGCAAGATTAAAGGTGCATTATTCAGCAATTTTGGAGCCCGCCAAAGACTGCCCATCCTCCTTGTCGTCGACAATGAGATCGCTGGTATAGCCTACCAAGGCCAGCAGCAGCTCGTGCACGGTGGTCGGAGAGGAAGGATCCGGTGCTGGAAAGCGGAAACGGTGTGCTTCGGCAGACGCACGTGCGCGCCACGGTAGTTTTGTAAAAGTTCATCGTTAATTTAATAATAATAAAATAAATTTTAATAATATTAAATAAAATTAAATAAAATATAATTAATAATCATTTAATAGCATATTCTAATTCTACCAACTTATCCAAAATATTAACTAATATATATTTATGTGATAAATGATAATTTTAAAAGTTTAATTCTTTTATGCACAATTTAAAAAAAAAACTTAATTTTTTACCGTACAATTTTAAAATTTTATTGTTGTTAAGTCTTTTGGATATTCTTGACATAGAATTTTTTTTAAAAAATTTATCTATGTATATTTATCCTAATAATGAACCATAAATCTTTTAGCATTTAATTCGTATTTTTTGTAGTTCATCTCTTATATAAGTCATAATATGTATAATTCGTTAACCTTAAAATTTTAATTAATTAAGTCATAATAAATAATTAAATTATTATGATAAAAAAATTTTACATGTAGCATACTAGTGTCAATTTAAATTGGTTTTTATTCTTTTATGTAGTAAATTTATTTTTTAGACTTTATATCAATAGTCAATAATAAAATTTATCAATAATTTTAAATATATTTTAAATAGGTAAGTAATATTATATTATATGAACGAGACGAGTTTGAGTCGAACTACGAATAGATTTTAAGTCAAATTTAAATAATAATAATGTCAAGTCAAATTAAATATTGCCCCGTTAAAACTTAACCTATAAAATTTAAATTTGAGTCGAATTTAAATTTAATTATTTAAATATCAAATTTTACCGCGAAAAAACCACCAGTGACTCGCCTAATTAACCAACCCGTTGTTAAGTATCAGCATTCAATGTGAAAGCTACTGCCCATTGCCTTTCTGTATTCAAAGCTTTAAGAACCATACGAAGACAGTGGATTCATGTCGTGAATGGCAGGGTCTTGTATGTATGATGAGACACTGCGAAAAGCTAGACGAGTAATGCTAGTGTGTGAAGGCAGTGAAGAAGTAATAATGGTAGGAAAGTAGGAACGGCGATTTGACTAGTTTGCATTTCATATTTTTCGATGTGGCCGTGATTTTAATAACCGACAACTTGCTTTATACCACACAACAGTTTCCATGTTTTGTTAGCACAACGGTATCCACGCAAGTAGAGATGCGCAACCAACTAAATACTCTCTTATGACTCGTCTATGAAAATCCAATATGTTTTCTTCAATTTTTGTTGTTATTATTATTTTTTTGGTTTGTATGATTTGAACCTGCTGCATATATTGGCCAAGTTTGCAATTGAATGTGTATTGTGCAGCTGAGCCTTGAAGTAACGTTATGGTCCGCACGCATCGAGAAGTCAACTTAGACAACCGTAGTAGCTCTTCGTTTGGGCCCATGAAATAATGACCAAAAAACAGAGTGTAATATGTTTGATGAGCTGAGTTGGGAATCAAAATCCAATTTCTCCGTCGCATGACAGCATGATGTTTAGCTCATTACAGGACATTGGGGCTATGATTATTAATTTATTGCATTGCATTGCATATGTGGGATCGCGCAATTATTTTTCCAAGGCAAGCGAAATTTTATGTATAAAACAGTATCCCAGACCAATTTTTGGTATAAATAGCAAGGCAGGATCACAAATAGGAATTTTCTGTGCATGAGATAGATCACACAAAGTTTAGTGTTCCACCGAATTTTCATGTCCACGAAAAGTGCCACAGCAAAAGATTGAAAAAAAAGTTAAAATGCACAAAATTCATAAGATCGAAATTCATTTCAACATGAAAAAATTCAAGCAATGTTTTAAAATCTTAAAGATTAGAGATGACTTGCATCAACAAAAAACTGCAGCAAAGTGAAAGGAAGAATAACTATAATTGGGGTATAAATCCACATGCTCGGTGTACCAGCTTCTCAAATAGCGTCTACACTGTCTGCATTTGCTTTTTTGACGAAATAAGGGGTTTCTCTCACACTAATAAGACTGCTAATGTAAGATCTAAGTGAACCAAATTATTGCTTCACATGACAAAGCTCCTGCTTGTTCGCTGAAGCTCTCTCTGTCTTATTACACAACGCAAACTTTTCCAATTCTTCCACTTTGGTAAATATATTATCTATCTGAAGGTATTTTTTTCTT
Source organism: Piper betle (assembly GCA_033002965.1). Classification (NCBI taxonomy): domain Eukaryota; kingdom Viridiplantae; phylum Streptophyta; class Magnoliopsida; order Piperales; family Piperaceae; genus Piper; species Piper betle. The sequence goes on along the minus strand of JAURVB010012891.1, from coordinate 46,539 downwards.
CATTTCTTCCATGTCCAACTTCACCTTCTCCTTTCCAATAGCCTCAGCTTCTGCCACAATAACCCCCTCAACTAAACCCTCCATCACCTCAGCAACTATTCTTGCTGACTTGAGAGTCTCCTTAATATATATAGTGTCATTTTCATCATCATAACCATTCTGAGTCCAAAAACTTGGGCCCTGGGGATTTTTCTCAACAGAAACTTCCTCAATTTGCTCAATGCCTCAAACGAAAGATTAACCTCTTTAGACCAACTTGACATTGGTGTTCATTTTTTATCGGTGAATCCCACACCATCCTGTTGTCTAATTACGTAGAAAATATGAGCCAAACGAGGGACAGAGAATTTTTGCGTACGAGTTTATGAACCTCCTGTTTCCATATGATCAATACGGTGGCTGTTGTTTTAACCCGGGCTGTTGTTTTTAACCCGCATCCAAAGTTTTCGATGTTCCCGAAAACTCGCACGGACGTCTGCACTGCCTGACAACATTCTTCCAGTGCATCATCTGCTTCAGCTAGATGTTTATCTTGTTCCTGTTACCATATGATGTTGTCGTGATTGAATAGGCTCTGCCTTCAGGGTATCATCCATGATCACTGAACTGAATGAAGCAGGAGATGAGAATCACTTCAACGTGGTGTATTTTTAAAAAATCAAATGCAGGCTTTGACAAGAAAATCCACAAATAGAGCCAATACTCAAGCTTCTTTAAGATGGATCCAAGCATTACCTTAGACAAATAACTTTTTAAAGGAAAACTTGCAATAACACTTAAACTCTTTTTTTTTAAAAAAAGAGTAAACTGTCAACATTTCATGGTCAATTGTCTGCTTCAAAAACAAAATCCAAAGCAACTAACTCTTTCCGGCAAGCTTCTCTGAACTTTGCAAAGTGACAGTAGAACTGAAGAACAATTTATAAAATGGCGCATAAATGACTGACATATATCTTTCAAGGCAATTTATAAGATAACAGCGTCAAATATAAAGAGAGTAATAACCGGCAGTAATTATATTTTACAATAGCACAACCGATGCAATGAGGCCTGTCATTAATTCGCCAGCCATCTAGATTCTAAACCAGATCACAGATTTGCAATAACTTATTTATACAAAATCCGTCAAGTTGTAATGAAGAAGGCCAGGCCATGCACACACGGCAAGTTACAACAGTCATGAAAGAAAACGAATGATCCCCAGATATGCAACAGCAAAAAATGCATACACATATACCCGAAAGATAGGCCAGCTCGTCCGATCGAAAATTGAGGCAGCGCCGAGGATGAGACCCCGGCGTGAAAGTCCGGCAGGGTGATGCCGGCGGCGGCGTCCTCGCTTGCCTTGCCCGCCCCTCTTGGATAAATCGGTCGACTCCACAGCAAACAGAGAACGGACCAATTTAACTTGGACCGGTCCGCTTCCGATTTAAAAACAGGTCGAATCGGCCTTCGCAAAAATCAGCCATGACCGAACGATTCACAGGCCATCTAAAAATGGCCGGTTTACTAAAGCTGTCCAAATAACCTGCACATAAACGTTAAAAAATCAACCATAAAATAATATAAATATATTGCAAATATAATATACCCATTTTATTAAAAAACATTTTATAAACTTATACCACATAAATTATAAATATTAATCCATGTAATAGACAAATAATGAGACGAGTACATACTAAAATGACTTAATGAACGTAAAATTAGTAAGTTGTAAATTCTACACTCATTAGTCACGAGCTCACTTAGTACACAAAATATATATTAATAAATATTATATAATTTTTATCTTAAAAATATCTAATAGATGCTAGATTTAATACATATAAATATTATTTTTGAGACCCACAAAAAAATATCCAAATTAGATGTTTAGTTTATATGAATTATATCCAAATTATTTTGTATAAAAATAAGTTTATATGACATTATTTTATCAGCTAGATTTTGATAGTAATTCCAGGCTCGTCTATACATCCTATTTTATAGAGCAGGAAGGATACCGGAGTTTTAAAATTAAAGAAAAAAGAATAAAGGGGTATAATAGGTAAAAAATGTATAAACATACCAAAACTCGATCATTTTTAAAAAAATTATTTACCGCCGTCAACAACAGCGCCAGCAAGCATCACCGACCAGCATCTTCGCCACCTTCCTGCCATCAGCAGCCATCAGGCCCGCATTCAGTAAACTGAACCCTTTTAGTTATTAATTTTATGTAGGGAGAATGGACAAGGATAAGATAAGGTTAATTACCAATTGATATATGGTGTTTGTAAACAAGTATACTCTGTCATTGTTATTTACATTTATAGGCAAAAGGTCGCATTGGGGATTTTTAATTTTGTCCATCCATTTAACCTAGTTACCTAGGAATTAGGATGCCTAGGAAGGGCAGTAGGGCATCCTTAGCCTCCCTGCATTCATATGTACGTCTTATGTAAACATTGGTTTGGTATCTTTGAAAAAAAATGGTTTGGTATGATTTGCTGGGAATAAAATTTCAGCGAAGATGACGGAGAGCCGGATAATGTTGTCGACTCTCAACGAAAAGGTAAACAAAGACAGTCCTTTGTGATCAGCTTGTGCGCCTTTGGCATTTCTGCTTTAAAATGAAGACCAGGACCAGCTTAAAATCTTAAAGCCTTATCTTAAAAATTGTCAGCGAAAAAAGAAGAGAATTATTAACAAAAGTTTTTTTCCTAATGAGAAAGACCTTTTTTTAAATGGTAAACAGTCAAGTCTTTTGGCCGTGAATTCTGGACAAATTGTTATTATGATCGTGTCCATGAGAGTCATAAATAATCGAATACAGTTTTTGCCCGCTTGAACATATGTAAGGATTACAACTGCCAACTATTAACATATCAGATAGTGCCATAAAGATGAGGTTAGGCAAGCAAGCAACTATATATGAATATGATATTATTAAGTCCCAATCTAAGTTAAACCTAACCAGCTTATAACAACAATTAACAAAGCCAAGGATGCGGCTTTCCAAAGGCAGGGGAATTAAATATAATTTGAATGAAAATATTGGCTTTATAAAATTCGTTAACTTGGTTTGTAATATACATGTATGAATTAATTACCGGGTTGAATAAAGACTGATTCTTTTTTTAATGAGATAGTTTTTTTCCAAGTCAATAGCTACAAGTAGAAAGAAAGTCCGTACCAATTAGCTCGGTCAGCTACCAAACAAAAATATATCAGATGATCAGATACATTCTACGAAGCACAAGCTCCAAAAAGTATTTTATTTTCATTCTATGAAGTAAAACATCTAAGTTTCAACAAATATCTATGTAAATGTAATATATTAGATGCACTAATGTATGAACGAGGGGCCTATTTTCTTCTTTTGAAGGAATATATGAATGGGTCAAAGAAGAGTGTAAGCACCGACGCAAGCACAATGACTGATGATCACCACAAGAGTCCTCCTGCTTCACTCACCAAGACAAAATGCTATATATTTTTGCCTTCCTCTTGTTTGGGGCCTAGGCCATATAATTCATGGACATGTTGACCATGTGATAATTTTAATTATTTCTGTTGTCTATAAGTAGGTATTTCATTATATATCAATTATCTTTGGAAAACCAATAATGATTTAGATGAAATCGGCCATAGCAAAATGACATTAAATTAATAAAAATACGTATTAAAGGTGCATTATTATATACTAAAGAAGATATCACGACATATACTCCCTATCTTAGAGATAGACTCTAATGTTATAGAAAAATCAGTTTTCCTCATTGAATAATGAAATAGATACTCTTATTTTATAGATATTCTTATTTTAGTAATCTAATATTTTATAGATACTCTTATTTTAAAGATAAACTTTCATTAAATAAAAAATAATATAATAATTTTATTTATTTTTATTTTTTGTTACGTTTTATTATTTGAGTCTTTTATCAAAAAAATGGCGGATTTTTTTATTACCAAGTGGTGGAATAATAAGAGTTAATACCCTAAACAAGGCAATTTTTATTATAATGACAAAACTACCATTAGTTTAATTTTATAATAAAATAAAAATAAATCAAGACAACCTAAAACTATAAAAAAAATATTTTTTTCTTTTTCGCATAAGGGGGTTGACCGCCCCTGGCAGGCCTTGGATCCCAATTGTATAAGGGAAGCCCCTTAGGCTTAGGATGACTAGGCGACCTACGAGTGGCCAAATTTGGGCGCCCTTACATAAAAATTTTAATTTATTTTTTATTTTGTTTCATAATTTTCTTTGAATTTATTTTAATTTCTAAATGACGGTATTTTAGATAATTTGTGGATTTTTTATAATTAAACCTGATTTTGTCATTAATATGAGTAAATAGATACAATAAAAAGACAACCAAATGAAAGCATTGACTACAACTAAAAATACACTAGAGACCATCAATTTAGACCGTTAATTTTTTTAAAAAATAGACAATTTAATTTTTTGGAAAAAATCATTTAAAAAAATATTTTTTGTGAGGGGACTATTAAAAATAAGTATTAAAATACGTTTGGCATTAAATATTTGTGAGCATAAGATTTTGACAATATTAGTTTTGGTCCCTTCTAGTGCTAAGTTCTAACAATTTTTATTTTAAATACATATTAATTACCAATGGGAAAACCCCCACCGAAGCTTCCAAGGTCTTTTATAATAAAACATCACCAATAACATCTAAGATATTGATAAGACTACGAACTTATAAAATTTAATTTGTTAACAAGACTAATAAAAGTTTTTTACCAGAAAAGAGTGGATTTTAATAATATAATCACTTGTTGGGAAAATCAAAGTAAATTACAAAAAAGAAAAATTTAATTAAAATATCAAAATGGTCCTTAAAATAAAAATTAAAAAATATAATTATTTTTTTTGTTGAGGAGCCGGTTGGATGTGAGCGGGATTTGGTTGCCTTCAAGCCCTCCTCCGTCCCTGACATTTTGTTCTTACTTTACCCCAGCCTCTTAGAATTGCTCCATGGTCGCGTGGTCTACCCTTGCTAAGAAGTGGCCCCTTCACAAAAAAAAGGAAAATATATTTTTATTTTTTTGTTTATATGTATCATAAGAGTACTTTTGATGTTTTAATTGAAATTTCTTTTTATTGTATTTTGATTTGATTTTCCTACTAATTAGTAATATCAATAAAAATATTCCCTTTTTTAGTAAAAAACTCATAATATAAAGTCTTGAATGGCATCACCAAAACTCTAAAAATATACAACAGGCAATCAATTCAGACCGGTAAAAAACATGTAACAAATATCAGTGTGAGCAATTTCCACGGTAGCCAATTTTGACTTTGCATTGCGTATTATTTATTTGGTTATTTTGAGTCATAAGATATTCTTGTTAACAATATCACTTAATAAACATATGAAAGTAATAAAATTTTCATTTTTACAATAAAAGACTAAATAACCCCCCCCAAAAAACATTTGTAGGTATCTTATTAAGTTTCGATAGCACTACCGGACGTTTAAATAACCCCAAAAGTATCCAAAACATACGAAGGAAAAAGATAGCAAATATCAAAAAGAGGGTTGACTAATAGCATTTGAGGACATTTGATTAAAGGGGTGGACCACTTAAGAGAAAAGGAAAGAAAAGCAATGAAATAGATTTTCTTTCCCAGGTTGTTGTGATGAGATAGATTTGATCAACGAATTGGCAGGTCAACGAAAGAGAAAATAGGGAAGAAGTTACTCAACCAGTCCACAGAAGAGGCAAGGAAAGACCTTTTCTTCTATTCCCTTCCTTCCCTTCTCCCCCCTCTATTTGAGTCTTTCCCATTGACCTCAACTTCCCCTTCCATTGCCTTTTTTGATGCCTCCGGCGATAGCCATGCTCGTGAGCACTTAGGAAGGAGTTTGGACATGGGGAACTGCTTGCGGACTTCTATCAAGACCGACCTGTACTCTGCCGCTACAAGGCCTTTGAGCCCTGGTGAGTCTGATCTTCCTCTGTTGGACATGGCCTGGAATATGCATAGCTTCCTCGTTCGTTTTTTTGGTGGGATCATTTGAATTTCCTCTTTGTCGATGCTTGCTTGTCCACGGTCGGGATGTGGATAAGGAAGGTGGCTTTTGGTGGACTTTTTGCTTTAAAGACATTTTAGTTCTATCAGTTGATATCAATTTCTGATCTTTCTACCGTCCCACAACTTTATTTTGTGCTATGTCAACGAAAAAAATCAGCTCGGAAAGTGGGTGCTGGATTCACCTTTGAGCTCATCTCATCTCTCTATTTTTTTTTTAGTGATATCGATGAAAAGGAAGCGCTTGCGAAATTGGGTGTTAGTTTCTAATTATGAGCTATGTATCCGTTAACTATGTTCGTTTTGATTGAATTTGTTTGCAAAAGCTCGATTTCAACTGGCAAAAGCTGATTTTGGTGTTCTTTTAGGCTCTTCAAAGAACTATAGCAACGACAAGCGACTGTCGAGTACTAGCAGTGGCACCAATTTCAGCAGCGTAGGTGGTGGAACTGTTTCGAGCAGCTGTGCTGGGACTTTCTCCGGCGGTGGTGGAGGCGGCGCGTACGATGCTGAGTTCCCAAATGGTCGGATCTTGTCCACGCCAAATTTGAGAGTTTTTAGCTTCGCGGAGTTAAAGAGTGCCACTAAAAACTTCAAGAATGAGAATATACTCGGGGAAGGGGATTTGGCAGAGTTTTCAAAGGATATATTGATGATAAGACCGCGAAAAGTGGGAACAGCCTTCCTGTTGCGATTAAGAAATTGAACCCGGAAAGTATGCAAGGCATTGAAGAATGGGAGGTATATATTGGCGTTGAAATTCTCTCTTCCCATCATTGGATTCTAGCTTTTCAATGGCTAATCGTCGTGAATTATTCTTGTTGTTAAACAAACAAATTTGTTGCTCTTCTTTTACAATACTTGTTTGATCTTGGGCAATTGATTTTACTTTCTGGTAATCGTTACCTGTCTTCTTTTTATTTATTATAATCATAGAGTCCGTTGTTGTAGGATTTGTTACGTACTCTATCCAATTCAATTAAAGCAGTGGTCTAGTAAGTCCATTGTGTTTGTATTCATGCTTACGTGTGCTATTTACTTGAACTTTTCGGTTTTCTGAAATGAGCAAGGGGAAAGGTAATTCCATTATTCCAATGCTTTTTACTGCTTAGTAATTTACTTGACCTTTTCAGCCTATTTTCTCCTATTCTAAACGAAATGCACTCAAATTTTTCGTATAACAGTGAGGGATTCTCCTCAATCTGGTTCCTTTTCTAGATTTTTGATATGTCCAATTAAATACTTCTCAGGTGGCTTTTATATGTATTATGTAGGATTAGTAATTGCATTGTTTTTTTCTTAATATCCTTATAGAAATTGGACTTTTCTTCTTAACTTGACATTTTTCTCGGGGCAGGCAGAGGTAAAATTTTTGGGAAGGCTCTCTCACCCCAATCTTGTGAAGCTGGTAGGATACTGCTGGGAGGACAATGATCTCCTCTTGGTTTATGAATTCATGCCAAGAGGAAGCCTGGAAAACCACCTTTTCCGAAGTAGGGCCTGACCCCTTTCTGTGTTGTACTCTGCCTTTGACAATATTGTAGTGTGTTGAATGTTCATTGGGCAACCTATGATTCATGGTTCTAGTTAAATTTTTGTTGATTTATGGTCATGTACGTACAATGCCTGTCCTGCTTAACGTGCAAAAAGTAGTACAAATATTATATTTTTTGGGTCAATGCTCTCAATGTTCAGCTAAGCTTTCAATGTTGACACGTGCTGCTCATTTTGCCATATGACTATTGTATCATGGACACTTTACCTTCTCCTGCTGACTTCTTCCAATAGAATCAGTTGGACCTAGATACTTGCACATTTAAAAGCATATAGCTGACTTGCACTGAGGATCAAGTGGAGAATTGGCCAGAATTCAACGCCAACACTCCAAATTGCTACTTAGTAATCTAGGCTTTTTGTGCGTCTGTTTGATGATTTCTTGATAATATTCTGGGCTTCATGTTCCTTAACTTCATTGTACCTCAACGTTTATTTCTTGATGTACATACTGCAATGCCAGTTTATCACAAAATGGATGGTTCAATGCATGTCAGTTATAATTGATATTTTCAGGGAATTCTCAACCTCTTTCATGGGAGGTACGGATGAATATATTAATTGGTGTTGCTCGGGGTCTTGCTTTCCTACATACATCAGAGAGGCAAATCATATACCGTGACTTCAAGGCTTCAAACATTTTGCTTGACCTGGTGGTTCACATTTCTTAACTCGTCTGGGCAGGGAACAATGAGAATATCACAATCATGATTAATTTATCTGTTTTTTCAGAATTATAATGCCAAGCTTTCTGATTTTGGTTTGGCAAAACATGGACCACTGGGTGGAGACTCTCATGTCACTACAAGAGTGATGGGCACTACTGGTTATGCAGCTCCAGAATATATTGCTACTGGTAAATTGTTTTTACTTCCATTCTGTATCCATGATTACTGATAAGCAAGAATTTGAATGGTGTAGTAAAAGTTCTTTTAGACTGTATTCATGCAGTCACTGAATGTAGGATGCTAAATGTTAAAAAGTTTCTTCAAGGATAATGCTAGTTGAGATGAACAAAGTTATGCAACACATCATATAATGTTCTGGGCATTATGCTTTCCCTAAATGGATTCAATAGAACTTTTTGTAGTACTCAGTACTTGATTCTGACTGATTTAATATGGAGAAGTATTTAAATCTCCATTTTAGTTTCAACAGTTCTTAATCTCAGTTGCATATTGGTCTTTGTAATCATTGTTGGAAGGCGGAAGCCAGTTATCTCTTCAATTCCTCTTTTCTCTTCCATGTTTTCTGGAACTTCTTAAAACCAATGTTCCCTAATACAGGTCATTTGTATGTTAAAAGTGATGTCTACGGATTTGGAGTAGTACTAGTGGAAATGCTGACAGGGATGCGTGCCATGGATAGAAACCGCCCTACTGCGCAGCATAAACTTGTGGATTGGGTAAAACCATGTCTAACCAGCCGTAAGAAGCTAGCTGATATTATGGATTATCGCCTTGATAACCAATATCCACAGAAGGCGGCAAGGCAGGCTGCTGTTCTTGCAAATAAATGTTTGGAACTGGAGCCAAAAGGCCGACCATCCATGAAAGAGGTTGTGGAAACCTTGGAGCAGATTGAGGCCATGAAGGACAGGACTCGCAATCCAAGGGCACGTGGACATACACACTCGATCGGTGCTCAACAATCTCCAGTCCATCCTAGGTCTGATGTTGGCATCATGAGGGGAAATCGTTCGCCACATTCAAGATGAAAACAAGTGCAAAATGGCTGCCCTTTCAAAAGTTTGAGCTCAATGGGAGTGAGCCAAGTTTTGGTCCTTGTTACATGAGCAATTTTAGTTGACCAGACTATATATGTATATGTTCATGTGCTTGGGGATGATGTGTATGCTTTTTTTTTCAGTTTTTTTTTTTGATTTTGTGTTTTTCTTTTTTGTGCACGCGGGTATGATGCATATTGGTGATGGAAAATCATGCGGCGTTGGCCTTGGGGGTAATACTTGTGTACATGATACATGTTTCACTGGCCAAACTCTTCAGGTGACAATGAAGCAGATGTCGGAAGTTTTTGTAGTATGAAATGGTTTATTCAATTCAAGTATCTGGATGAAAAATAGCTCTAAAGGTTCAAGGGGAAAACTGCATTAACTTGCAAGTTTCAACTTGCAACAAGTTTCACTTTATTATTATGTTTGCTTTCTCTAATATTCTCAATTGCAATACCATATGTTACCATGATTAATGTATTGCTATACATCTGCCTTATGAGTACACTTGTTTTTTATTTTTCTATTTTTCTATTTTTATTTTTTTCAGTTCTTACTCTAGATTGCGAGCATACGTTTTTTTTCCAAGGAGACATTTGTTATTGTGGAGTATCCATAACAATTTAGCTCTCAATCAAGAAGCTTTCCCTTTTTGCATGAGATTAATAAATTTGAACAAGTCGAAAGTATTATATCACAACGTATAGGCTGTTTATTGTAGAATTTTTCTGTTTTTCAGTACTTGAAATACTTTTCTTTAAAAAAATGTATTTTCTACCATTGAAATACTTGGTATATAAGAATGGACTTAAACACGCATGTATACCTATATCAGTTCAGAGTCACATATTATTATACCGAGAGAAATTATAAAATAAAAGAAATTTTAAATTTTTTTTTAAAGTGCAACATAATAGGTTATGTCATTTTTTAAAAGTGGTTAACAAAGTTAAAAATTTATAATTTATTACCATTTGTAAACAGGTTCTTATCCCAGTAGGTATTAAATTTGAGATTAAGTTGAATGATTTTACGATCTACTCATCTTAAAAAATTTCGTCTTAAAAATTTTTATATTTGACTCATTGTTAGCCCTAGTTCACGACATTCTTTTGGCCTGTAACCGACAGTGTTGCCAATGTTCCTAGTCAAACATATAATCTAACACAGAACCAGGAACTCTGATATAATTTGTAATGACTCGGCCCAAAATGCAACTAAGTCATTGTATCTCTAAAAGTAGTTAACCAAGTTACAGATATATAGTTCATTTTTCCTTATAAGCAAGATTTTTCCCGATAGATGTACCTCAAGGTTTATTTTTTGATGTACATACTGCAATGCTAGTTTATCACAAAATGGATGGCTCAATGCATGTTAGTTATAATTGATATTTTCAGGAAATTCTCAACCTCTTTCATGCGAGGTACGGATGAATATATTAATTGGTGTTGCTCGGGGTCTTGCTTTCCTACATACATCAAAGAGGCAAATCATATACCGTGACTTCAAGGCTTCAAATAAAAACTTGGCTCGGTCTCAATTCAAGTCAATATTATGAAATATGTCCCGAAAAATATAAAAAAATACAGTGAAATACCATAAAAATATAATACTTGAGTTATAACTCAAATAACATGTTCTAAACCTAATAACCCAACCAAAACTAATAAATAACATGTCCTAACGTGGTAAACGACATAAAATTAATTCTGTAATCCACTATATAAAAGAAAAAACTGGCATACTCTCATATATTCTGATAACTCATTTTTTATACTGCATTCATGATGTTATCATCATATACTTGGGTGCACATGACCTGCATGGTTCATACGCACGTCAAAATATATGAGAAATTAGGATGCGTTAGGCATTTTTCCCATTAGGACAAGTTATTTAGTAGTTTTGGATGGGTTATTAGGTTTAGAGCATGTTATTCAAGTTAGAACTCGATTATTTTATTTTATGATATTTTATTGTATTAATTTTATATTTTTTTGGATTTATTTCGTAATATTGACTTGGAGCGAGTCAAGTTTTTATTACAAAATTGTCATTGTTTCATTTTTCTTCACCGACCCTGTTTTCTCCCCCACTGATCGATACCTTTGTTTTTGTTACGCCACCACCGCTGGCGACCTCCCTACCACAGTGTCACCTGCACCACTGCTGGTGCTTGAAAAATGAGGATCTTTGAAATAGGGGGTTGTGAATTTGGGTGGTGGCCAACAAAATGTCGCCAATGACAATTGAGAAATAGAGGAAGCAGCCGATAGAGGGGGCCGACGACAGCTTTTGAGGCAATCGGGCTGCAGGCCGCGAAGGGGATGGAGGGGCAGCAGATTTCAGCTAGCCCCCGGCCGTGTAGTGAGCGACGGGTGGTGGCCAACAAGATGCCGCTGACGAGCAGGAAACAAAGGAAGTGACCGGCAACGGGTGATGGATATCATCGCAGGGGGCAGATATCGTCGAGACTAGGCAGCAGGCGGCAAAGGGGACATAGGGCCGGCAGATATCATTGGAGGGGCGGCGGTGGCGGCGTGGGAAGGGGAAGGAGTTGTCCGGGCCGATGTTGCGCTCGAGGCTGAAGTCGGAGGGGTAGAGGAGGACGTCGGCGTGGAGGAGGTTAGGGCACCAAACGGTGAGCTTGTGAAACAATGACCACCAGCACAACAACTAAGGGGGGTCAATGGGGAGGAGCTCAATGGAGCGGCAAAAGAAGGGGGAAGGCAGAGGAGGGGAGTAGGGTGGATTTTCTTTATAGCCGTGGGATAGAGTAAAAAAATCCTATAAATAAAATCAATTATATAGCCAACATGACTGTGCTATACTATAACAAACTTATTTCCTCTCTCTCTATATATATATAAACGTGGATAAAGTTAATCAATAAATGATTCAAAGAACATTATAAATTTGTTTAGTCCGAGTTGGGACCGATGTGGACCATCCTCTTAATCTCCTACTTAACAAATTAATCATGATTAAACAAAACACAACATAAAATGTTTTTCCAGTTTCCCATCTCCTTATCTTCACCTCCACCCCGCCCTACTTCATTGTCGCCAGGCGATGCCGTCGCCGTGGAGAATCCACTCCGGCGCATTCCGGTTCCATCTTCTGTTCTTCGCTACTTTGCCTGTATATTCCCTTTTTCCATTTCTCGATTTCCCTCCCGTTTTTTTTCTTATTGGACGAATTCCGAGATTGTGTGCGATCCGTGTGAGCTTGTGAGCATCCATTTTAGTCTTTGGATATTCATATATGCGTATTTGAGTTGAATTTGTTGATTATGGTTTCTACTTTCGTCAATCATTATGGATATCAGCAGCGGTACTTATCTATATTCGCATATGTGAATATAGGTCTCGTCCGATTTTGAAATGCTAATCTACACTTTTGTGTTAGGTATGATATTAGATGTTAATTAAGTAATTCATGCTGTTTGGTCTTGTTTACTACTTTCTTTGTGTCCAATTTATTGAAGGGTAACATTACGCTACTTGCTTCATGTAAGCGATTAATTATATTTGGTGATTGAAATAAATTTTAATTCTGCAGATTGTACTGTTTCTCATTTCTCAGACGAATGCAGAAATATTTGAAAGTGGGTTACGTGGCACCAACGGAAAAAATGAGTGTGTTGTGGTGCCCACTGTCACCCCTCTGATGTTGTTTTTTTCCCCTTTTTTTAAATGCAGGATATCGAGATAATCTTTACTTATACAGATGCATCTGGTTATCTTCAAACAGCCACGATCAGGTCAAAAGATTTATCTGATTCTTGGATCTGGACGGATTCTGGTAAATATGCAGATAAATGGTCCACTGAGAGCAAGGCGCTTTCTTCATTTTCTTTCCATATATGCTCATGGTTTATATGTATTTTATTTGCTTCCTTGCTTCACTAATTATTTTAAAATACAAAACCAGCTGCCACCAAGTCATGTCTTTTTTGTGTTGTTTCAGAAAGGAACTGGTAATGTAGAAGAGGATGTACTTGAAACTACAGATGAACAATTTAGCTTTGATGATGGTGTTTCCCTGTACCAAAGGCCGAAACCTGTTGATCCAGTGAAACTTTGGAGGAAGGTTGGTGTTCTAATTTGTTTTGGTTGTGTTGATTGATTGTTTATGAATGGATATACTTTTGCATGTGGCAGAAACTACGGCTGAATAGGAAAGAATACCATACTTTGACGCTGCTGCAGCTTGATAAGTCGGCAGAAATATGAGATAGAAAGGGCAGCTGTGAAGCGTACAATGCTGATGAAAAATTGGGGGCAGGCGAAGTACAGTATATGGAGAAAAGAGTTTGAAAATCCTCACTCGGAGTCCACTTTAAAGTTAATGAGAGATCAGATTATTATGGGCCAAGGTATATGCTACCATCCCGTGTGGTAATAAAGATGATGGAACATAACCATGAGGTGATGAATTTTCATGGAACGGGTGGCACATAACCAAGAGGTGATTGGTGAAGCTGCTTCTGATGCTGAACTTCATCCGGCGTAGGTTACAAATTCTGGTCTGAATGTTTCAAGGCATTTCTTTTACGTTATCAAATATTGCCCCGGCTGATAATAAAATTTGATAATCAATATTACTCTACTGTTCCAAGTTAGGCCATAGGTTGTTTTTAATCTGGTTATGTCAACAAGGAGATGATATATATCTGATTTATTCGTCAATTTTTTTATAGTACCATGCTGAAGTTTTTTCTTCAATTGTTCTTATTATTTGGTCTTAAGTGTTTCACATGTTTTGATGATTTTCTTTTACATCTGGTTAGTGTCACTTGATGTATAGTTTTGACTTACTCACATGTACTTGTTTATCCAGTGCTCTTGATCGAGCAAAAGACATGGGTCATATACTATCAGTTGCAAAGGACAGATTGTATGAATGCAATTTAGTTGCTAGAAAGTTGAGGGCCATGATTCAGTCAAGTGAAGTGAATATTGCTGCACAGAAGAAGAAAAGTGCATTTCTTATTCAGTATGCTGCAAAGACACTGACAAACAGTCTTCACTGTCTATCTGTGCAGCTTACGACTATTTTTTGCGTGTTAATGATGCAAATGAACAAGATGAACATGCCGACAAGCTGGCTGACCCTAGTCTTTATCACTATGCAATATTTCCAGATAATGTTCTTGCGGCGTCTGTTGTAGTTAATTCAACTATGTTGCATACAAAAGAACCAGAGAAGCATGTATTCCACATTGTTATGGACAAACTTAACTTTGCAGCCATGAAGATGTGGTTTCTTGCCAATTCTCCACTAGATGTGGCTATTCAGGTAGAAAATATCGATGATTTTAAATGGCTGAATTCTTCATACTGTTCAGTTCTTCATCAACTTGAATCTGCTCAGCTTAAAGAATATTACTTCAAGGCCAATCATCCTACTACTATATCTGCTGGAGAAGACAACCTCAATTATCGGAATCCTAAATACTTGTCCATGCTGAACCATTTAAGATTCTGTCTTCCTGAGGTTTATCCAAAACTGGACAAAATCTTATTTTTAGATGACGATATTGTGGTGCAAAAGGATTTGACACCACCATGGACAATCGATATGAAGGGAATGGTAAATGGGGCTGTAGAAACGTGTAAAGAAAGCTTTCATCAATTTGATAAATATCTCAATTTTTCTAATCCTAAGATTTCAGACAATATTGATCCAAGTGCTTGTGGTTGGGCATTTGGAATGAATATGTTTGACTTGAAGGAGTGGAAGAAGCGTAACATTACTGGAATTTATCACCGCTGGCAGGACATGGTGAGAGATCATGTTCGTGCATTCTCCTTTTTTGAACCAAAACAGATTAAATATAAACGGTCCTCTTTTTCTCTATTGGGGGCACAAATTAGAACACATGGTTCAATTTAAATTGAACTCTTACCGAACTTTCACTTGTGGTTCATTGTTTTTGCAATTTTACAATCTTATTTTAGTGTTTGGGTAAGAGATTGTTACAGTATCATTTTCTTGTGTTATATAGAGTCAAAATCTTGAGATTTTCATACAAATGTTGGCATGCTTGATCAATTTATGGTATTATCCCCTTGGTCAGCAGCATAAATTTTTCCTAGTTTGCTGATGCCTGGTTTTGTGGCATCGATTTGAATGCAAAAGCAAATAATTGGTACCAGCAGCCTTTCTGGGAGATTTGATAATGGTGTTGATATAATCTTTCATGGTAGAGTTTTGTAGTGAATGCGATAGGAGTCTATGTTCATAGTGCTTTGCTGGTTGGCTATTGATAATGGTGACGATGGTGATGATATAATCTTTCATGGTAGAGTTTTGTAGTGAATGTGATAGGAGTCTATGTTGATAGTGCTTTGCTGGTTGGCTATTGTAATCAATTTAGTTCGTGCCTCATTTGATACTGTAAGAAATTCATGCCCAGATGTTATTAGACACCCGCCGTGCATTATCTAAAGCATACTTTTTTTGTTTTTGAGTGATAATGCGGGCTGTTTGGGGTGCAGAGCTTTCTGTGTAATTTTTTTGCTTACACATTATCGATTTTACGTGCAGAATGAAGATCGAACTCTATGGAACTGGGTTCCCTGCCGCCTGGGCTGATCACATTTTATAACCTGACATACCCTTTAGATCGGAGTTGGCATGTCTTAGGTCTGGGTTATGATCCAGCCCTTAACTTGACACAGATTGACAGCGCCGGGGTGATCCACTACAACGGCAACTACAAGCCTTGGCTTGATCTCGCCATTCTCAAATACAAACCCTACTGGTTCAAGTACGTAATGGCCGACAACCCCTACCTTCGCCGCTGCCAAGTGCTCGAAGCAACTAGCTGATATCAATTTCCCAATCAATTTTTGCCATATTAGTTTCTTGAAAGAATACATGTACAGCGAACATCTTGTTGGATGAAGTAACTTGTACCAGCGAAGAAACTTTTTCCTCTAATTATTATTACTATGGTAAAGGAATAAATACATCATAACTGATCATGATCTTGGTACTAGGTATGATGACGTTCATGGTTGTAAACGCATGCCGCCGGTGTTCATCGTGAGATCGAACTCTTGGTGAGATTCATAGTTTTATTATTTATAACTTTTTTGCTTGTAGATAAAGTGAATTTGGAATTGTCTTTAGCTTTAAGGCATATGAGTTTGGAATTTGCTCTCAACAAGATAATCATCTCTACCCTCGTATGTCAATATTACTGGCTCTTATTCATTCTTATTCAAGCGCTACCGGGAAGCAATGCAAAATAGAAAAATTTACACCGAGTGTAGGGATTATAAGACGGCTGGAAGTGATGACTCTAGAACCGATGAATTCCACCCCCTCCATCGTGGCTCGTGGAAGGGTATGAAACTCGGACCTTGGGGATGCGTTTGCAAGCTTGGCCTTCCTACTCGTCATCAAAGGTACAGCAGACTTGGAGTCTGATAATTGCAGAGTGTTCTTCCAAGGGCCTCTGGAAGGAGCTCCTCCGCCACCATGCTCGCCGAAAAGCCGCCGCCGGCGTCCCGACGGCCGACCCTTCCTCCTTCCCTCTCGCCTTCAAAGCCTGCTCCAAGCTCAAGTCTTTCCGCCGTGGCGTCGCTCTCCACGCAGACGCCGTCAAGATGGGACTTGACGCTTTCCCCTCCGTCGCCAATTCGATCATGGATTTCTACATCAAGTGTGGTGGTCGCGTCGAAGCTGCAATGGAGGTCTTCTCCTGCACGGCGAGCAGAGACTCCGTCTCCTGGAACGTGCTACTCTGTGGGTTGATTGAACAGGGCGAGTGCGAGGAAGGTTTGCGCTTGTTCATGAGAGCGAAATCGGATGGGTTCGCACCAAATGTCGCTACTTTAGTCCTTGTTCTTCAAGGTTGTCGAAATTTGGGTCATGAACATGTCGGTTGGATCGTTCATAGCGACTTAATCCGAACTGGGTTTATATCCGATGCAGCTGTTTCCAATTCTTTGTTGAGCATGTACGCGAAGATGGGTCGCCTGGATTGTGGGAGGAGGGTGTTCGATGAAATGCTTGAACGAGATGTCATATCTTGGAGTGCTTTGATCACTGGGTATGCGCACTGTGGGGAGACTCGAGAAGCATTTTCCCTGTTTAAAGCGCTGTGTGCAGAGGGTGAGGTGTTTCTGGATGGGGTCTGTGCTGCGGGCATCCTTCATGCTTGTAGTAGAGATGGTGATATATACAAAGGGAGATCGATGCACGGGCAAGTCATTAGAAGAGGTTTTGATTCAGATCCGTTTGTGGGGAATTCTCTTGTGGAGGTGTATGCCAAGTGTTTAGATGTGGAATCTAGTTGTAAGGTGTTTGATGAGATGCAAATTAGAACCGTTGTTACGTGGAATTCGGCTCTCTCAGGATTAGTACACAATGGGAAGCATGTGGAAGCCATGGAATTTTACAAATCAATGAAAGACGCTGGGGTTGAAGCAGATGCTGTGACCTTGGTAATTTTATTGCAGCTATGTAGGAGTCAGGAGGAGGCAAACTGTTGCAAAAGCATCCATTCATACGTGACTAGGAAAGGGTTCGAGGTCAATGAGTTGGTTTTGAATACATTATTGGATTCTTATTCCAAGTGCGACATGGTGGAGCTTGCTCTTAAGCTCTTTGAAGTGATGGGAAGAAAGAACATTGTTGCATGGAGTACGATGATTGGAGCACTAGCTCGTTATGGTCAGCCTGATGAAGCCATCTCCCTTTTTCATGAAATGAAACGGGTGCAAGAGGAGCGCAATTGGATAACAATGTTGAGCCTCATAGAGTCATGCTCTGTTTCAGCAGATCTTGAAAGATCAAAGTGGGCACATTGTATGGTGTTGAAGACAGGGTATTCCGGCAATGTGGCTGTTGGGACTGCCGTTTTGGAAATGTACGCCAAGTGTGGGGCGGCAGTAGCCTCAAGAAAAGTTTTTGACGAAATGCCCGATAGAAACCTATTGTCATGGAGCGCAATGATAGCAGGTTATGGTATGAATGGAGCTGCTCATGAGGCCGTTGCTTTGTTCAATGAGATGGCAATCCAGGGATTTGAGCCCAATGAAGTGACATTCGTTTCTGTGCTTTCTGCCTGCAGTCACGGTGGATTGGTAGAGGAAGGGCATTCGATCTATGTAAAAATGGTTCAAGATCAGAAGATCAAACCAAGTTCAGAGCATTTTTCATGTATGGTGGACATGTTAGGACGAGCTGGTGAGCTTGAAAAGGCCGTAGCTTTCATCGAGAATTTGCCACAAGATGTAAAACTTGCGGGTAGCGTCTGGGGTGCGTTACTCAGTGCATGTATCAACTCTGGCCACGCTGAACTAGGACGACGAGTGTTGCCACACGTTGTTGAATTGGAGGCCTTTAGTTCAACCAAATACCAGTTAGCTGCAACCATGTATGCCAAGTTTGGGCAGTGGGTTGATTTTGCCCGTGCGAAGAAAAGGCAAGTGAAGGAAATGGGTTTGAAAGTGGTTGCTGGTTACAGCTTGGTGCAGGTTGGTCATAGTGTTGTTTGTAAGTTCGTTGCAGGTGATAGGTCTAATCCCCAGTCTGATGAAATTTACGCTGTAGTTAATGATCTGCATAAATATATGCAGACGATTGGAGAAACGATGGCTGCAGATGACCAAGATTTTTGGTGGGAACTACGATGCTATCAGTTAGTATGATCCAGAAAGCATGCCACTTCTTGGTCAAGCTTGCAGAGGAACATATTATGATCCAGAAACTATGCCTTCTGCGGGTTATATTTGATGCAGCTATTGTCGAGTGAATTTATAGAAAGAGTAGAGCTTCCCAATATCCATGAAAGTTCTGCCATTTCTGGAATCCTGCTAATGTTCAAGTAGTGTTACATCACGGCAGTTGCTGGACTGTTACTTGCGTTGAACGCCTTGCTTCATGTCCGAAGTAGTAGAACAAGACAAGGAATTGTGATGTTCCTACTTCATTCAGAGTTACAGCTCATAGTGCGTAGCACTGGAGACGAACTTTGGAAAATTTGTCACATCAAAGGTCGCAATCCCTTCACTACATTGAGTTTTTCTTATTCACTCATGTCTTTGGGTGCACTCTCTACATCAAAGACCACACCGGCGAGTTATTCTCAAGCTCTCTTCTAAGGAATCCAAATTCGCAGCAGCTTAAGTGCTCTCCCAGAAAATTAAAAAAAAAAGAAAGAAAAAGAAAACACAACTTTGGTCGCAAGAAAGATCAGCATTTGGGAAGATCGAAGGGTGGGGGTGACAGCTTTTGGCTAGGAAGGTCACCATCCATCACCACCCACGCCATGCTTAGTCCCCAGCTCAAGTGCACATCAAAGTGGCAATGCATGAACCACACCCCCGGGTTGTCTGCATAGAACCTAATCGCGGCCCATCCATTGGTGGGTACAGCCACAGTATTCCGTTCGACAGGATCGATGAGGTTGAAGCCGGCTGGATTGTTGGCCGGGTCATAGTTTCCGAACCCCTGACCCACCACAAAGAAGTTGTAGCCATGGAGATGAAGAGGGTGTGGTATGAACAAAGTAAGGAGGAAGATGAGAGAATTGTAATGAAGAGAGGCCGTTATGTTAGTTGGTAAGGGAAGGGCAAAATAGTAAATGCACTGGTTTGAATGTGTATAAAAGGAGGGAAAAGGATTTATGTTGTAAGTTTTGAAACCTTATGAATTGAATTTGTCTTTGGAAGGAAACAACTGCTGTTTTCTGTTCTTCTTCTTCTTCTTTCATCCTTTTCTCGACTGAGAATTCCAATTTCTGATTTGGAATTCCTTTGCTTTGCTCTGTTTTGTTCTACTTCAATCAGCTCCATGGCACCATCAAAGCAACACAAGCAGCAAGGCAAGGGAAAGGATCTGATCCTCAATCTAATTGATCCAGATCTTACCAGATTGGTATCAGAGCCAGAAGAGGGAGGAGGAGGATCATCACCGAGATCCATTGAAATGGCAGAAATGAGGAAAGTTCAAGTTCAACTCTTATCTGTTTTTTCTGAAATGTCTGCCAAATTCGATTTGCTATTAAATTCTAGAAATGAAATTGATGAAAAAACTGTTAATGGAACTAAAGATCAAGCTAAGGGGAATACTCCTAGGATGTTTTATGACCGAGTTGTGGTAGATAAGGAGAAAATGCAGACATGATCATCATTTCAACAAACTAGCGAGAAGTTAGGGAATTCGAATAGAGCAATGAATGATTGTGGAAGTGCGAATGCACAAGATGATTGTCTGAAGGGATCTAAAATGTCATTTCCTAAGTATGATGGAACTAAGGATCCTATACCCTGGTTTAGCAGATGTGAGAAGTATTTCAAGTTGCATAAGATCAAAGCACATCTGAAGGTGGATTTGACTAGCTTTCATATAGAAGATGATGCACAAATCTGGTTCGATATGTTTCAAGAGCAACAAGAGGAGTTCGATTGGAACTAGCTTAAAGAGGCAATGAATTTACAGTTTGGACCTACGGAATATGAAGACTTCTATGGGGATTTAACAAGACTGAAGCAGGACACATCCGTGAAGGAATACACTCTTACATTTAATAGATTAGCTACAAGAGCTGGAAACATGACTGAAAAATAAAAAATTAGCAGTTATACTTGTGGACTTAAGGATCAGCTACGCATGGAAGTGAAATCTCAGAAGCCGACATCTCTGTTAGATGCTCAGGGATTAGCCAAACATTTTGAACACAAGTTTGTTCGAGATAACAAGTATGTAGGGAGAATGAATTGATGGAGCAATGATAACAGTTCAATTGGAGCCAGATCAATGAAGTACTTACAAGTAATAATGGATAAAAGCTGGCAAATAAAAGCAATTACAATGGCATCTCGGGACAAAGGAAGTTTACTGTAAAACAACTTCAAGAAAGAAAGGAGTTAGGTCTGTGCTTCAAATGTGACGAGAAATATACTGTTGGACACAAGTGTAAAAAATTATTTTGGATTGAGGTGGTGCCTGATGAAGAAGTTTCAGAAGAAGACGTGAGTGATGATGAGAATTCTGAAGTGGTAACAAAATTCTGTTGTGCCGGCTATATCCCTAAATGCTTTGACTGGAATGACAACCTTGAACACAATGAGGATGTTGGGGAAAATTGGAGGACAACAAGTTACTATCCTCATTGATTCGGGAAGCTCTCATAACTTCTTGAATAAAATGGTGGTGCAAAAACTAAAGACACCAATTTAGAATAAGGGCAGCTTGAAGGTGCAGGTAGCTAATGGTGAACATATGAGTTGTGTGGGAAAATGTGATGGGATCGGACCTTCCAAACTACAGGATAATGTCTGATTTTTGTGTGCTGCAATTAGAGGAATTTGATGTGGTGTTAGGGATACAATGGTTGAAAACATTAGGATCCATTGTTTGGAATTTCGAATCACTAACCATGTCCTTCAATGTTGACCAAGGAATTGTTGAATTACAAGGTTTGGACATCCCTCGAAGTCAGCTATGTGATAAGAAAAGAATGACACGTTACTTAAAGAAAAGAAAGCATGGATTACTTATGAGTTTACAGCTGAAAGAAATTCCTAAATCAATGCAGCATCAGGGGGAGCTACAACAGTCACAAGTTAATCAGTTAGGTAAGATTTTGGATATGTATAATTCGGTATTTCAAATTCCCACTAAGTTGCCTCCAAAAAGAGCTTAAGATCATCGAATTCCATTAAAGGAAGGGACTTTGCCAGTAGCAGTGAAACCTTATAGGTATCCTTATTTTCACAAGAATGAATTGGAAAAATAGGTTAAGGACCTTATGGCAACGGGAGTCATACAAGTTACATCAAGCCCTTATTCATCACTTGTGCTATTGGTAAAAAAGATGGAAGCTGGCGAATGTGCATTGATTATAGGGCATTGAATAAGGTTACAATAAAAGACAAATTTCCAATTCCCAACATTGACGAGCTACTTGATGAATTACAGGGTTCTTCCTATTTTTCAAAATTGGATCTAAGATCAGGATATCATCAAATCAGAATGCATGAGGAAGATGTGCACAAGACTGCATTTCAAACACACCAAGGTCACTATGAGTTTAAGGTCATGCCTTTCGGGCTGTCCAATGCACCTTTGACCTTTCAAGCATTGATGAATGAAGTATTTGCTGAATACCTTAGGAAATTCATCTTAGTCTTTTTTGATGACATACTCATCTATAGCTGCTCGTGGGAGGATCATTGGAACACCTTAAACAAACATTGGATAAGTTGTTAGTTCATGAGCTGTATGCTAGGAAGGACAAGTGCCAATTTGGTATGAGGAAGATACAATATTTAGGGCATGTGATTTCAGAAGATGGGGCAAGTGTCGACCTGGAAAAAATTGCAGCAATCAAAAATTGGCCAACTCCAAAATCGACGAAGAGTGTAGGGAGATTTTTAGGGTTAGCTGGATATTATAGGAAATTTATCAACCAATTCGGCACAATTGCAACTCCTTTGACAGATTTGCTAAAAAAGATGCTTTTAAGTGGAATCAATTGGCAGTAGACTCATTTTATAAACTGAAGATTGCCCTCACTCAAGCTCCTGTTTTGGCATTGCCGAATTTTGCATTACCATTTGTAGTGGAGTGTGATGCTAGTGGAGTGGGCATGGGGGCAGTACTCATGCAAGAAAACAGACCAATTGCTTTTTACAGCAAGGTCTTGCATGGCCGACATATTCTCATGTCAACTTATGAAAAAGAAATGATGGCTCTAGTGTTAGCAGTCCAGAAGTGGAGGCATTACCTCCTAAGAAGATCATTTGTGGTTAAAACAGATCATTCCAGTTTGAAATTCTTATGGGAACAAAAGATCCATACCGTAGCTCAACAGAAATGGTAGACAAAATTATTAGGGTATGATTTTACCATAGAATACAAGCCAGGCAAAGAAAATAAAGTTGCGGATGCACTTTCAAGACATTCTGAAACAAACCAACTTGTTGAGGAGAATGTTGTAAAGATAACAACACCAGACATAGCTACAAGAGATTCTCTGTGTGACCTTACGAAAGGGATGTCTATAGCTACGATTTCAACACCTATTCCAAGATAGTTGGACGAAATCAAGGAAGCATATACCTCGAATGGTGTCATTCAGTCATTAATAAGGAAGTGTATTGACAAAGAATTATCATCAAATTGGTCCTTTAGAGAGGGAATTCTTTTCTACAAGGATCGAATTTATTTAGAGTCACAAATGCAGCTGATTCCTATTATTCTCAAAGAGTTTAATGATGGAACACATGAAGGCATACAGAAGACTCTCAAAAGGCTGAGAGCAATTTTTTATTGGTCTCGAATGGTTCAAAATGTGGTGGCTCATGTAAAAGAGTGTGAAGTTTGTCAAAGATTCAAGTCTTCCACATTAACACCTACTAGATTACTGCAACCATTACCAATACCAAAACAAATTTGGACTGATTTATCAATGGATTTCATTACGGGTATGCCAAAAAGCTAGAGAAAAGATACAATTTTAGTGGAAGTAGACAGGTTATCTAAATATAGTCACTTTGTGGCCATAATGTAAAACCCACGA
This sequence comes from Piper betle, assembly GCA_033002965.1. Classification (NCBI taxonomy): domain Eukaryota; kingdom Viridiplantae; phylum Streptophyta; class Magnoliopsida; order Piperales; family Piperaceae; genus Piper; species Piper betle. The sequence goes on along the minus strand of JAURVB010012891.1, from coordinate 22,653 downwards.
CTCGAGTCAGAGTTTTATAGTCGTTAGCCGATTGGTTTGACCGTAGTTTGAGTCGGTTCAGCTTTCAGAACACGTGTGCGGGGCCGAGGCCGACCGTGCGCATGTGCTATGAGGGTTTATGTATACCCAAGTATCGATGATAGCGTCAGATACACATCAGCAAACTGAGTTATCAGTAGATATGAGAGTATATAGTTGATGATTTTATTTTATTTTTATGTTGTGACCATAGAATTAGTTTAGGCTGAATAACGCATTATGACACGTTAGATGGTATTAGGATGGGTTATTAGTTATACGACATGTCATTTGGATGTTGTGATATTTTGTTTGAGTTTATGGGATTTTTCCCAATTTTTCTGGATTTTTCTAGGATTTATTTATTCCGAGTTTGTTATCATTCTTGATTCGAGCCGGTGTCGAGTCAAGTCTTAATTACAACTTTGCCACCCCCTCTACTTCTCATCTTCCCAAACCAAACTGCATTTTCACCGCCACCGCCGCCGCTAAGATTTTTTCACCGCCGTCGACGCCACCTCGCCGCCGGTCGACGCCGCCCAGCCCGGCCGTGCCGTCGCCTTGCCACCTCGACCACGCCCAGCCACCGTCCGGCCGTCGCAACGCCAGAAATCGCCCTCGATTTCCCTCCGTTCCCGACGTGATTCTGCCGCTGTCTGCGCCGGACCGCCGCTGCCGTGCCATCGGAGCTTCTCCCCTCAACCTCCCTTGCCTTTCCCCCTGTTTAGCGCCGCCGTCGAGGCTGGCCGTGGGTCTGATCGGAGCGGCCGACCGCCCGGACTGCACTCGACGCCGCCGTTGGTGGCCATTGCCGCCGCGGCTTCCCTCGTCGTCACCGCCATTGGGTCCAGCTCACCGAGGCGGTGCTAGCCCCTACCTCCGATTGCCTCGCCGGAGCAGTCACCGGAAAACCACCAAAGCTGCCAGAAAACCGCCGGTATAGTCGTCGGAAAACTGCCGACTCACCTTCACCGCCTTCGTCGGTCGGCACCGATTTCAGCGCCGATCGCGAGGTGGTTCTTCCTTCTCTTTTTAGAACTATTAGATACATGTTGTGGTCATAGTAGCATATTAGAATTAATTTTATTAACTTCATGCTTTTAGTTTAATTAATCGTGATTATGATAAACATGTGATAATTAGCATAAATTGTGTTGTATGATGTGAATGCTTAGTATTGAAATTGTTAGTAAACCATTGAATAGTTAATTAAATGCTTGTTAACTAGTTAATTTATGAATTTGTATGAATTAGGTTTTGCATGCTAGCATTAAGTTAAACAGATTAAATTGATTAAACCATTGTCACCTAATTAGAATAGGTATGCTTTGAAATTGGAATTAAAAGTGATAGGTAATAAGTAACATATGAAATGATAAAATTATTAACTTGCTTGACAATTAGAGACGTAGGGTACTTGTCGAGATGATTATCATGGTTGATTAGATAATTGCATGCATGTGGATATATTAGTTATATAGGTGTGCATCATATATGTATGGGCGTTAGTAAATAGTTATGTTCATGTAGGTTCGTTGTAGGAGCTCACCGTCTAGGCACGAGACTGCGCTTGGAGCTTCTGACAGGTCCGTTATGACACGTTTCTCAGGTTTTATCGCTCCATTCTATCGGTGATTTGATTTATTGATCGTAGGACGTGTCAGGTGGGTGATTTATTGGACCCCACCTAACACGGGTCACCTGGTCGATGTTTTTCGGAATTAATAACCCTCGAGGATGAGATCCCTCGAGTTTGTTTTCGAAAATAAGATCCACCTCAAGTTTCCTTCGGGCCTATTATAATAAATCCCGACCCAGCCCTATAAATAGTTTTATCGAGTTTTCAGTGAGACAAGAGAAGATGAGTCGACTACACGTACCATGAGCGGATGCCGTGCCAGTCAAAGCGGGCTCTGGATTAGTGCCAGCCGACTGTTCCATTCCCGAGGGATCCTGACAACTCCGCGTTTGAGTTCCTCACACCTGCAGGACGTGGAGGTTTACAGGTATTGTTTCGTACAACGCATGTCCGGACTTGTGGTTCAAAGGGTACTAAAGGCGACTGCCTGAGAGTGCTCAGTCTACGTGCTCAAGGCCAGGAGTAATATGGAGGTGCGGAGAGGGCTTAAGATAAAAGTTTTACGGGAAGTACTGAAAAAAGTGTCGTGAGCGGCACAGTACTAGATAGATGGACAAACAGAGGCAGTTAACAAAATTTTGGAACAATATTTGAGATGTTTTGTTGGGGACAGGCTGCAAACTTGGGTGAGATGGTTAGCTTGGGCAGAATATTGTTACAATACCGGTTTCCAATCTTCTATTCGCATGAGTCCTTTCGAAGCAATTTACAATATGCAGCCGCCAAACCTATTGACATATGTTGCTGGATCAGCTAAATCAGGAGAAGCAGACTTGATATTGCACAATAGAGATCAATTAATACATGAGTTGGCAGAAAACTTGAAGAATGCTCAAATGCGCATGAAACAATACCATGATTTGATGAGAAGGGATGTGGAATTTCAGGTGGGACAACCAGCCTTTCTCAAATTACAGCAATATAGACAATCATCCTTGAGATCAAGGAGAATTACAAAATTGGCTGCCAAGTTCTATGGACCATTCCTGATAGTGGAATGCATTGGAGCAGTTTCTTACAGGTTGAAGCTACCGCCAAAGTGCAAATTGCATGATGTGTTTCATATCTCCTAGCTCAAAGAATCAGTAAATGCAGACATTAGAATTCAGACTTCAATTCCAGCAATGTAATCACCTAACAGTTTGATGCAAGAAGCAAGAGTAACTAACGAATGTGAACAACCTCAAGGGCAAGGTTTTCATTGGAAAGGGAGGTATTTGGTATGAACAAAGTAAGGAGGAAGATGAGAGAATTGTAATAAAGAAAGGCAGTTATGTTAGTTGGTAAGGGAAGGGCAAAATAGTAAATGCACTGGTTTGAATGTGTATAAAAGGAGGGAAAAGGACTTATGTTGTAATTTTTGAAACCCTATGAATTGAATTTGTCGTTGGAAGGAAGCAACTGTTGTTTGCTGTTCTTCTTCTTCTTTCATCCTTTCTCGACTGAGAATTCCAAATTCCGATTTGGAATTCCTCTGCTTTGCTCTGTTTTGTTCTGGTTCGATCAGCTCCATGGTGCCATCAAAGCAACACAAGCAGCAAGGCAAGGGAAAGGATCTGATCCTCAGTCCAATTGATCCAGATCTTACCAGGGTGGCTCTCTGCCACTAGAATGCTCGTGCCCCGGAACACCAACTCCACACTGGTGTTATATTTGAGCACCACCACCTTTGTTCCACTGCGCACATAGGTGTTGTTTGGAGGGCTCCCGGTGTAATTAAATGGAATAAGTGGGAAGCTAGGGAAGTCAGTAGTGAAAACCCCGGCCTTGTTTTGATTATAGTATGACCGGAGGAGGGCTATGGTGGGTCTTGAAAATGAGACATTGTTCACGGATGAAGAAAATTTGGTTCCATTTGGGCCTTGACATGTCTGGTTCTTTGGGCATGGGTTCGATCCGAGTCCCACAGTGAAGTAAAATCTCCTATCAACCGTCTATGGAACGTTACCTGCCCTAGTCTGCGGAACTTGCCAGTGAAGTTGGCCACAAAAGATGTGTCGTTGATGGCGGGAAGTGCAAGCAGTACTATTAGTTTGGAAGTTGATGTTGCTGGAGAAGATGATGATTCGGGTGGATTATAGTTTAGGAATCCGGCCACGGTTGTATTGTCGAAGGTGCCCAAGCCGGTGAAGTAGGGACTGGCTGCCACGACGAAGGTAGTGTTAGGCTGTCGGGGCATGGTTTTGAGGAGGACATTAGTGGTCTGGCCGGGAGTTATGAAGACGACGCTGGTTTTGAAGGGCTTCACATAGACGGCATCGGCTTCAACGACGGCCAGGGTGTGGTTGGCAATGCTGAAGAAGAGATAGGCGTTGAGTGCAGCGTTGATCAGCTGGAGGAGATAAGTCTTGCCCGGTGTTACGTTGAGAGTGTATGTATCTAAGCAATTCACAAAGAGAGACATGGATATATTACATTATCCACTTAACAGTTCTATGCATTGATGTAGGCCAGCTTCGCTAGTTCTGAAATATGTCATGCCTGTTGTTGAGCAGTTATACAAGGGCCCTGGCAATCCATTGATGGTGTAGGCGTTGGAAGCATTTGGTCCACCTCCTGTAAGAGCTTGGGAGATCACAGCTTCTGGGTCCGCATTGAACCATTCATCTACAAGTAAGAAATAAAGTTTAGACTACAGTTCTCCTTCACAAATACCATGATTCTTTGTTAGGATAAAAGTTGCTTCGAATTTTCCAAATAGGAAAGCTATGCCACGGTAATTTCAACCGAAAATAGGAGGAATATATACAAGTAGGGGTTAATAAAAAATTGACATGAACGTAGGATTTAAATGAAAAGCTTACCAAAGATTATGGGGACCTTGTAAGGCGTAGGGAAGGGGTAAGGAGAGAGGCGCTTAGGGAGGATGATGATGGGGCCATTGACAGTGGCTCGGAGCCATGAAAGATGGGCATGCCAAACTAGGGTACCTCTCTGGGCGGCCGTTGAGAAGTTGTAAACATAAGGCTGCCCTGTCTGGATGGGGCACTGAGTTATGTACGCCGGTCCGTCCGACCATCCATTTCGCAGCTGCCCTATTCCATGCCTGTGTGTATGACTAGATCATTGTATATATATATATAATGATGATGATGATGATGATGATGATTTTGTGTGTGTCTGTGTATAGTATGGTTGATTATATTTCATTTAGTTGAAGCTATTTCATCTAAGTGCCTATGTATAAGTGTGTTTATGAACGGACGAGCTTACCAATGGAGAGTGATATTGTACTGGGGCATGGTTAGTCACGTTGACGACAATGCGATCACCTTCTACAGCCACAACCTTAGGCCCTGGAAATCAACCTTCTACAGTCACAATGCTCCTTGTCTTGCAGAGTCTTGTGACATTTTGCAACCGGATCTAATTCGTCACAAGAAGGAATATTGGTATAACAGTGTATTGATATAATCGGTCAGAATATATATGTAAGAGACGATCAAAGTTATCATTATCAATATCATTCAGAATTAGAAAGAGAAGTATGGCTAATACATTTACGTACGTCGAACTTGTAATGCCTTGTTCCTTTTGCATGAATGAGCTCCGGCAAAAGGGTGAACAGAGCTAGTGACCACACCAATATTACAAACGTCCTCACTGCGAATTTGAGCTAGCTAGTATTCCTTGTCATATTATCTGAGAAAAATGAGGTGAACTCTCATTTTTCATGCAAATTAACAAGGAATGCGCTTTATATAGACAAGACTCGATTGTGGTTGGTTGATTAGGTGCTGATGTCTATTAGAGAAAAATCTTGGTCCAATTCCTAGCTACTATAAAGCTTTCACTTTTGCAAGGTTGGTGTGGAGCAGTAGTTTTGTGGGACTCTCCAGTGTTTGGAAAAGATTAAAAGCCACGTTAAGATAGAGAAAATTTCAAACTATATGACTAGGTTTTTTTATAAAAGGCTCCTTCAAATTTAGATATAAGGTGCAGGTGAAGAATAAGATATTCAAATTAGACCGGCACAGATATATTTTGTCGACTGTTGATTAGATGCTTCTAGAAATTGAACAGTATGGAAGAACACATTGATGACATGCTTAAGCTAGCTATGTATATAATGCCTCACAGAATCATTGGAACTTTTGCTTGTATAATAAGTAAATAAATAGTTCATTTATGAAATTGTAAGGAGAGCCCTTTTTTGGAAACGATTTGAAAAGTATAATCAATTCTTCACGCTGATAACGAATATGTTCTTGAATATTACCTGTTTTTCTTATCATGCATTGACATAGCGGTGAAAACATAGATTAAATTAACATCTTCCGGTGCTTAGCTCTACTTAACTGACTCACCTTAAACTTGCAAGTCAATTAAAAAAATGTGTTGTGCACGTCATATTTTTCTTGAGATGAAACAGCAACGTTTTTTCTCTCAATAGTACTTAATTTCATAGATAAAAACATTACCATAAACTTTTACTTTTGACCCCAATAGATTTTCTTTGGTACAAAGATAGTTGCACCTTAAGATGAAAGTCAGTACGCGTATTGGTTGGTAGAGATCTAGTCATCCGTACGAAACAGAGAAAATGATCAATTGTATTATTGCCGTTAATTTCTTGGAGATGTTATGTTATTTTCTTTTTACTTAAATAACCTCAAATTTTGAGTTGGACTATGGCAAAAACAGAGAATTTGACCAATTAAAGTATAACAAAAACAAAAAGAAACAAATTATTATAATTTAACTTTTCATTTTAGTACCTTGAATAAAGGGAAAAAACAATCTCTAAGATATCATATACTTATAATCTATCTTATTTTTTAATAAAAATATATCTATTAAGTTAGAGTAGGATTACCAGGTACTATTTTGTCTCCAGAGAAAGTGCCTTTTAATCCAAACCAAGCCAGAAGTGGTCATAATCAAATAATGTATAATCCATAAGCATAGGTAGGTAAAGTATACAATATCCTTTTTCATTACTACTTGTACGCATCCTATTGACATTTGTAAGCTGCGCAAGAGCTGGACAAAACTAGGATAGCCTTTAACATAGATTTGGTTTAAAGTAAAGTTAAAACCTTTAAAATTGAGAATATATCTAGAAGAAAAATAAAATGCGACTATCACACTTTACATTAAAGATGTTAAAAGAAGCTAAGTCCCACATGAGGAAATTTATTACTTGCTAAGCTCTTGGCTCGAAGAAATCATAAGAAAGGATAAAATTAAGGTGAGCTACAATTTATAATCTTATATTATATGAGCTAGTTACACTTCTAATTTAAATATTTTTCAGCATGTCCCATATAATGAAGTTCATATCTACATATAAAAAGTAGAGTGCATGTGGAGGAAATTGATAATTTTTTATTCTTATTTGACCAATATGACTTTTTAAATAAAAATATTTTAAAACTAATATATGCGGCAATTACTTTGACAACAACGATGAAAGGGTTAAATATATTATATTGATTTAAAAATCTATAAATATCTTAATTATTTTTTATATATATTTATTTATGTGAATTGTGAGTAGTGACCCTGACCGAGACCCACTAAATTACTTAAAATCGAAGCTGTAATTCATATAACCTATATGAGTTGTATGTTATGTATATATGGGTTTAATTAAAATAATTAATAAATATTAACATGGTTGAGAACTTCATATACAAGCTCGACGACGAAAATGAGTATAATAATGATTCGAGATGCGGCTACAGGCAGCCAACCAGGTTTGTACGCCGGCGGATCTAGCCAGTAGGTAGCCACCATATCTTCCCAGCACGGCCTCATGCGGTTGTGCAGTCGACTGCCAATGCGATCAGGGTGGAGGGTAGGGTTTTCATTTTGTTTTTTGGGCCCCTGGTGTGGATGTTTTCCCTCATGTATCAAGTTAGATAAAAATAAAACAATGCGTTGTGGCGTGATTTTGCGTGGGTAAATGGTTTTGGACCTGGTTTTGACCAGTTTATACGTATAACCCGTTTATATATGTTTTGTGGTTCCTTATATCTCATTTAAGGTTTGTTGTGGCAAGAGATTAAATAGTATGTGTGGAGGAGGCCTAAATTGTGTGAAAAATAAGAGGTAAATGGTTGATTTGGTGTTGAGCAAAAGATTGGAGCCCGAATTTCAGTTTGGATCGTCATTGTTTCGTCATATGCATTCACTGACTTTGGATGTTTCCTTTTTTTGTATTAACCATCCGATTCATTGGTAATTGATTTGATATGCATTTAAGAGTTTGTTCTCTAAAATTTATATAATTTTAATTGTTGAATAATCATAGTACATTCGGGCCAGTTACCACCATAATTTTTCCGAGAATATTTTGCGTGAAATTTGATGTCATCTTTATTTTCTGGTGTTGTGATATTAGTGATGTGATTGGTTCTACTTGTTATTCTATCTTTGTTATCTTGAGATTTTATTTGTTTTAAATGTCAACACCCGTCTCACCCAAGCGCCTATACTTTTGGAATATCAGCTGATTATTGAATTTTCTCATGCTAGATTTGCATATATATATAGAAGCAACATGTACACCATGCCAAATAGAAGCAACATATAGTTTTCTATTTCATAACATTCTACCAATAATAATTAGAAGCGGAAAAAAAATGTTTGAAGCAATTATAACTAGCAGCTTGAACGGTCGTGGTTAGGAAAGAAATAAAAAAGAGTAAAAATCACCTGCACCACCTTTCTTTTGACCACTCATACTCATTACTTTTAAAAAATGATTATTTACACTATTTTTTTAAATGGTTACTTATTAATTGAACGAGCCAGTTTGGGAGCATTTGATGTTTAACTCAGTTCGATTCGACTCGACTCGAAATTCGACATTTAAATACTTGAGCTCGAACTCGACTTAAACTCAAATCTTTCGAGCCGAGTTTAAATAAGGTAGTATTCGACTCGACTTGACTTAGTTATAGCTCGAGCTCGACTCGTAATCAACTTGTACTTTGATTCGATAAAATAATATAACAATATAGTCTTTATGTTATATTATATTATATTATATATATATACTAATAAGTTTAATTATAACTGGTTATATTTATTTATACACAATATAATAACAAAGTAGTGAGATAGCTTAGATATTAGGTATTTAAGTTAAAGATTTAGAGGTCGTGGGTTTAATCCTCACTGACTTCATTTTTAAGTGAGTCCACTTTACAATTAAGCTGGTTTTAAAAGTAAATATTTTAAGTGTATTCGAGCTCGAGTCAAGCTCTACAACATAAAAAATATTCGAGCGAGTAAGAGCATGCATGTAGAAAACTCGTTCAATCTCGAGCCAAGTTCAAACACAAATCGAGTTTGGCTCGCTCGTTTAGCAACCCTAACTTACACTCCTTTTTTTAAAAAAAAATTAATCACTTATTAAAGGTTAAATATTAGGCTCACGAACGAGCTGTCATCAAAATTAAACATTTTAAGTGTATCTGAGCTTGAGTTAAGCTTGAACAACATAAAAAATATTCTAGTCGAATTTGAACCTGCATGTTCAAAACTCATTCGATCTCAAGCCGAGTTTGAACACAAGTCGAGCTTGACTCGCTCGTTTAGCAACCCTAGCTTACACTCCTTTTTTTAAAAAAAAAATTGATCAAAAAGGTTAAATATTAAAGACATGGTAGTTAACTATTAATGATATGACCGATATTAGACATGTTTCAACTTGATAATAGGACAAATTTGGATGTCATCAAGAAAAATATTTTAGTATTATTTTTTAAAATTTATTATTTTATTAATTTTTCTTAATGATGTGTCCGAGTTTGTCATGACATCAAATTATTTTTTTGTCATATCATCAATAATTAACCAATTAATAATATTAATTTTAGATTATATATATATAATTAACTAATAAACTAATAAGTTAAAAAATATTATTAATTTTTTTCTCAATGATGTGTTCGTCAAATGACATGGCCGCGTTTGTTTAACCAGTATTAGAGACTAAGGAATCTATTTTGGGAAGTTTTGAGATATGTTTAAAATAACCGACAAACGTGGTTGGTGGAGATTTGAATGTCAATGGACATCTCCCGCTCCCGCTGGCGTGTCAAAAAGTTTATCATCTGGTAATTACCAAACAAAACAAAGTCCATATATATCGTAAACCCACAATTAATTTAACAAATCAATTCATCCAAATTGCTGGGGAGGAAAAAATCATTCAAATTAGATAAAATTAAAAAAATGAACAGCCCAGATAAATGATTCTCACGTTAATTGGCTTCATGATACCTCATAATTAAGCTAGAACAATATTATCAAAGTCGCGTGCATGCATGCCTGGCTTCCTCGATCCTATTCCTTATCGTTAATTCCTCTGATATATCTCCATGCATGCATACACTAGTAACCCAATAATTCAATAATCGCTCTCTCCATCATCCATCCCATCCCCATGCATGCGTCCTTCTTCTTCTGATAGTCCATTAATTGGGAATTAGCTCAGTGTTTGAGACCGAGCATGTAAGGAGCGCCGGTGTATCTCAGCCAAAGGTTGCCCTGGACAAAGCTGCCGGCAGTGAACTTGAGAGCTTCGCTCCGGCGGATCACCTTCACGCCAGGCCACCTCACCCGCCGGGTGGTCCTTGCTCCGGGGCCGCGGTTGGCGTACTCAGCGTAGTAGAGGGTCTTGAGGGCGAAGCCGCCTTCCCACGGCATGTAGCCGTCGGGATGGATGAAGTCGGCCAAGGTCGACTCCATGATGACGGTGCGGGAGAACTCCTTCCATGGCCGGCCCAGGTACGTCCTGGTGGCAAACCTGGTCGGGACGAGCTTGGCTTCGGGGACGATGCGGCAGTTGTGGATGACGATGCCGGTAGTCTCTCGCCGGTCGGACCGGCCCTGGGCGGTGACGATGCATTGCTGGTTGGGCATGGGCTTGCGCACCACGAGGAGGCAGTTCTGGATCACCACAGCCGAGTCGCCGAAGATGAAGTCGACGGTGCCGGAGATGACGCAGTTCCGGTAGAACTGCCGGTGGGTCTGAACGTAGAGCGTGTCTTGGTAGGCGTCCATTCGGCAGTTGTAGAAGGCCGACATGTCCCCCTTCACTCGGAGCGCCACAGCTTGGTGCTTTTCCGGTCCCGCCGTGTTTCTGAATCCCATGGATTTGCATATGAAACCATTACCCTCCACAGCTGCACTCAAACATTTTCTATTAACATTATTATGATCATCAGTTACTATATATATCATATGTATGTATAAGCTAGCTAATTGTCATGTCTATGATCATCCCGTGTATATATTACTTTAATCATAAAACTAACAATATTGGAGATGAGACTAATTAGTAGCTTAATTCTTACGTACCGAAGGTGGCCGTCTGGTAAGTAGGGGTGCCATCGACGAAGTTCTTGCTACCTGTGACAACAGACCTCCTCGGGCCATCTCCATACATGAAGATGTTGGTTGTGTCCTTCTCCACCACCACATTCTCCTTGTAGATGCCTGCCTTGACGTAGATCACCCATCGCTTGTTGCTCTTCTTGGGCGCCGCCCGGAGTGCGTCGGTGATGGTCTTGAAGTTGCCGCTCCCGTCCTTGGCCACCACCACGTTGGGCTTCACCTTGGTCTTGTCGTTGAAGGCCAGGAGGCGGCGGTCTGTCCCGGACAGCCAGGTGGGCAGCCCTTCCTCGTCCAGCCCGTGATTCTCCGCCTCCAGGAGACGGCGGGAAGGTGGCAGCTTGAAGTTGTCCATGGAGATATTGAAGTCGGCGAGGACGGTGGAGATCTCGGACACCATGGCGAGGGCGTTGCTCGTCATCTGCGTGGCGTTCAGCATGCCGTTGGTCATGGCGGACTTTACTTCGGGGTGGGTGATCCCGTCCATGCAAGTCTGCTGGTAGGAGACGACTGCGGACAGCCAGTTCTTGATCTCGTTCACTCGGTCCGGCAAGGTGTGGAGCTCCTCGTCGCCGACCTCGGAGAAGGAGGCTTGGAGCTCGTCCACGGCTGAGCTAAGAAGGTCCTCGCAGTCGGACAGGGCCATCTTGTTCATGGAGTCGTTGCTCACCTTCTTCTTCAGATCGGTAGACAGGTTGTGGGCTGACTTGATCTCGCCCATGGTGGCCGATATCGCCGCCTTGACCAGCACCTTGGGGTCGGCGGCGCTGTCATTGCCCTTGATGGCCTTGTTGAGCGTCTGGATGCACATCTCCTTGTAGTCGGTCGGTTGGCACATAGAGGCGATGGCCTTGGAGGTGGTGGACATACCGTCGTTCTCACTCGGGAAGTCGTCCTTGGCCGCATACTTCTTGGCGTGGTTGATACCCACGGCCACGGCGACGACAATGGCGACGACGAGCATGACGGACGTCAACGCCACTATGATCTTCTTAACAACCCCCATGGCTGCTTAATAATTATTGGTATATATATCTATATGTGGTATATATACCAGTTAATAATTAGGATTGATTAGTACTTAGGACCCCCTCCCTCCCTTCACTCAAACTTTCTTCTAGTATGAACGTGCTCGTTGTTCAATTCCAAGGGAGGTGGTAGTGATGAAGGTAAGAGCCACAGGGGATGAAGGAAGGACATAGGGGGATATATATGAAAGCAAGGTGTCAGCCCCTATTGATATTTGGGTCGTTACAATCGTTGCATGGATTGGCATGATCATGAGATTAACAGCACAAGTACGTGGGAATGCTATTTTTATCGGGTGGCCATGCGTGCTTCGTGGGCTTGCTTTCCGATTTGGGCTTGCACGGTTTGATCCGGGTGGTGGAATGGTTTGCTTTCGGGCTGCCGTGTTTCCTCGACAGCGGACAGCTCTTGGAACTAATTTAACGGCCTAATTTACAATTCTGGAACATTTTGTTTTAAGGTTGTGGACGGCTCTACTTGCAAATCATTTTGTAGCTTGAGTCAATACCAAACCACAAAACTAGCTGTGTATATTTATCCTATATCCATGTATAGCAACCAAATCTTGACTAAGAAATGGTGTCCAACTTCCGCCATCAATATTTCTTTTCTTTTCGTCGTCAGCTAATCTCGGCTCTGCGTCTCGAACCAGAGAGACCTACATATCATGGCCATAAATTGTGCGCCTTCTTCTTTCCCATTATATAAGTGAGCATTTTTCACTCTTGTTCATGCCGTGCGAAACGCAGGGACTCGCAAGAGGCAGCCAAACGTGGAGTCCTACCATACATCTCAACACTTAATTGCGGCAAAATAAAAAGGAGTTAATTGCAAGGATTTTTTTCTGCGGTAAACCAGCATCGCTCAATCGCAGTTATCTCCGGCGTGCCATGCCCTAATCAAGTACAGGATTTTATTAAAAATGACTTTGAAAACTGGGCTAGAAAAATAATGAGTCTAGCTCCGCCACATTAACCATTCCTGAAAATCCGTAGCCCTTTTTAAGTCTTTTCAGGTGGGTAGCAGAACATTACAAATTACTGCCAAGCTTTTCCACCATCACAAGCTAAGTAGTTAAAAGAGAGAATATAGCATTAGTAGCCACACGTTGCCCCGGATCAAGATGAGCATTTAATACAAGGCATTGTCTATTAATGCAGATGTGGACCTCTATGAACGATAATACAAGGCAACAGAAAACCGACACAACAAGAACTCCGTAACGTTGGAGCACGGTGCCGACAACTCGAGACGTTGGAAGCTTGGCCATAAATAAATGAGCGCCCAACAGAGAAGCCACAGGCAAAAGGGAGATCAACTGCTGCACTGTCGGCAATAGCTACGACGTGAAAGTAGAGCCAGGAAAAGGAAGACCTTGCGGAAGTGGAGAAGACGAAGGATTGAGGAAGCATTTCATTTAAAGTATATACGCTTTACTTACCAATGACAGAATTGATAACTATGTTTTAAAACAGCAAATAAATCTGTCAGTAACTATCAACAGCAAACCGAGAAACCTGAAGGAAACAACGGTCCGTTCACCTACGTGCCACTATGTTTTCATAACCATTCATGATAATGCAAAGGTGGCTCAAAAGATGGCAAACCGCTCACTAGCAATGACAAGCAAAACCACATAATTAAAGTAGCATTCCTTTCAACAAAAGTCGAGGATGGCATCAGTTACAAGTTGTCTTCATAACTTACCTCTTTCTTTTCAGAGATCAAGTGTAAGACATCATGTGCAACCTCACAGAAAATCAGAGAAAACGAAAACAACAAAGGGGATCACATCATGTGTAAGACATGACCAGAAGGAACCACGAAAAATGCCACTTCAATATACAACGGAGAGGTACACCTATAAGCAAAAAAGCTGCTACATACAACCAAAAGTATGTAAATATGTAAAATATTAGCAAGCAGCACTATACTTCCAACATACTATTTTGCAAATGCTCTCAAACAGCAAAACAACAGCAAAATCTTCGAATATATCTTACTAAATGCCCTTCGTATTAAAGCATCGAGCAATTTAATCCAGCTTCACCACCAAAAACCAACACTGCTGGTTAACTCGTTGTATCTTACGAGCCACCAAACTTCACATTGGCGCTCTATTCAAGGTAGCAAGATACTGAGGACACGTCAATGGGCCCTCAATATGATAGAACCTCCAAGACTATAAAATATAAACACGCAACGGATCCATCAGGGAAACCACACGACAACAAAATGACAAACTGGGTCATAATAATTTTAAACCAGTAAAAGTAGATCCAACTACTAAACATTAAACGGGCTTAATAACAAGATCTACTACTGGCCAAAGCCACAGCCACATTAACTCATAGATGTAAATAACATGAAAAACATAAATGCATATTTGCACAAAGGTCGTAAAGATCTTTCAGCATCCTAACTAAGAGCAAATTCAAAACAATCTATGCTACGGCCCAACTATACCATCCACAGTTGCATCCATCCCCTCCAGGCCTACTCTTCGTCTTCCTCCTGCAAAACAAAAATTTTTAAAAAAAAAGGCCACAGAGGTTGAAACGAATTGGCAAGACAATATACCAAACGAGAAAAAAAAAACAGATAAACACCTCTCCACTTTCGTCCTCTTCATCATTCACCTCTGACTTGGACTTGTCAGATTCATCATCCTCAGGCTCATTTCCTCCACCAGCCTGCAAGTGCAAAGGAGATAGGTAATATGGATACCGCAAAACCATATTTCTATTAAAGGTTCTACAGCTAAAACTCAACCTGTTTTTTGTTGTATGCAGCCATTTGTTTTTCGTAGTCAGCTTTTCTTTTAAGTGCCTTTGAGACAAATGGGGCCTTCTCCTGGAAACGCAAACAAAAAATACTTGAAGCACAGTCAATGACAACAGTAGAACCTGTAACTAGAATGACATACAGTTTCAGTCATCGCCTTCCATTTTGCTCCAGCAGCCTTTCCAACCTACAATTTCAAACTTTTCCTCAGCAGATGTGAAGTAGAGAGAATGAAAGTAAAAAATCTGTGTATTCCTTAACATCTGCCGCCCAAAAGGTCATACTCCTCTCAACCACCCATATCTATCCTTAGCTTAGCTATTATTACCTCCATGAGATTCAAGATGAAAACAAAATAAACAAAATAGTAATCAAATCAGTTTTAAATAATTACAAACCTCATGAGATATTACAACCTTGTCCTTTCCAAGAGAACATCAATAAAAAATACCTGATCTACAATCTTCATTAATGATTAAAAAATGATCCTCAACTTCAATAATATGACAGGCAACATTCTTTTTATAATAACAATAACATGAAGGAAACGAACAAATAATCACAATCAAATCATTTTTTGTTTAAACTACAAGTAATATCGAAGACCACAAGCAATAGAGAACACCGTGTAATACGCGACGAGAAAAAATAGCCAGGCAAACAGAATCCCTATGCAAGAGTACAGAGAATGCGAGACATACAGCGGAGACAGCCTTGTTGTGAGGGTTCTTCTCGTTGAACTCCTTCCTAAACTCCTCCCTTCACCAAACCAAAACATAGCGTCACATATAATGACCAACATCGCACAAAACAAGACGAGAAAATGTATTATTTTAAAAAAATTATATAAAAAAAAATTCAAACAGGTACATGAAGACGAAGAAAGCGCTAGGTGGCCGTTTCGGCTTGTTCGGGTCCTTCCCCGCCTTCTTACCGCCCTTTCCCGCCGCCTTCTTCACGGAAAGCCTAATCAAACACCATCCCCCCAATCAAAAATAATAATGATGATAGAAAAAGCCAAGAAAAAAAACCAAACAAAACCTATAATCCCCCACGACGATCTGCACGGCACAAAACCAAAGCAACACAAAAGGCAAAATATCGACAAGAAGAAGAACTCACTTGCTGTCGGCCTTGCTGGACGCCCCGGACTTGGATTTGGCCCCTTTCATCGCGAGATCTGCGAACACAACCAAAAAAATTAGCTGGAGAAAGACGAAAAAGCGGCCGGAGAGAAGGAGAAACCTGGTGGGGGTGGGGCGGCGGCTGGGGTTAGGGTTGGTGTTTGGGGACGAAGAAGGGAGGGGTGCAACACTAGATTGACTGCTACGAGAGTAGTACGTGGATGATAGAGATACAGCAGATACAGAGAGTAGGAATGAGTATCATCGAGAGAGGAGAGGATGGGAATTTTAGCTGGAGCCGCGGGCTTTAGCGAGATCTTCAATTTTGGATCCGCGGGACTTGGAATTTGGATGGCCACTGCCTCTTCTGTCACTTCAAAACTCCAAATGTATCTAAACTAGCCGTCCAGCCCGTGCGATGGTTAATTAATATAATGCATATTTTAAAAATGTATACAATTAATTTTAAAAAATACTACTATACTAATTAAAATAAAATTATTAAATACTTATTTATTTTTATCAAAAATATATTGTTTTATATTTGTAAACCTATAATTCTACTCAGAGTTTTACATTATTGAACTAATTAGTTCAGCCTTCAATTTGAGTCAAGTTAATTTTATAATACTTGTATTAATTTGAGGTTGATCGTATATTATGAGTAATAAGGGTTAAGTATACTCGAGTATATTATTTTTTATGTATTTAATTATAAAATTATTATTAGGCCGAATAATATATTAGACCGTGTTAGATAATAGATTGAGTGTATTCTTCATTATAGAACATGTCATTTTGATGTTATTGATTATATTATATTTTATGATATTTTTTTCATATTTGTTTTAGATTTTTTTATAATTTATTAAGAATTAGTTATTATTTTTGACTCAAATTAGAATAGAGTCGACATTTAATTACAAAATTACCATCAAAACCTTTCCCCCAAAGTTTCCTACTCTCACACAATAGCAGGTGCTGACGTCGCCTCTTATCGTCGCACCGCCGCTGACCTCCCTCGCATTGTCGCCTGGCCTCCACGACATGGGCAAGTCGCATGCCCACGCCGCCGGCCTTGCCGCCAACTCAGCTGTCGCCATCTCGTCGACCAAGACACTTTTCCCCCCATTGTGCCCAAGACAGGCCCAAGGCTGATCGGGCAAGCCCCGACCAAGGACGCTGCCGTTGCCATCAAGCTCGCTAAGCCAGTGCCGACACATAACCTTGACCATGCCACATCGCTAGCCGAAACCCCAAAAATGTCAAAAACTATTGAAAAACCCTGGATTTGCAGGAAATCATTGGATTTTTACAAAATTCCTCCGGCAAAACCCGATTAAACTTTGGACGCTCCTAAGTGCTAAATTTGATTCCCGAGACACATGTGTAACACCCCAAATCTGGTTCACGCTCATGAACCAAACCGACATGTTACAGGCCCCGGTTAGGTTGGCTAACCCGAATCCAACTCATGCGGATCTAATCTCGACGTCTTAAGATGAAAATATGACTCGTCATACATGGATGAATGCACAAAATTCTAACATGATACTACATGGATGACATGCAAACTAAATTACACACTAATATAATTACGATCAAATCAGTAAAAATTCTAAAATAACACAGACAGAATCTCCCCTAAAAGTACAATAAGGGGCCACCTTGTCAAATAATATATATAAATATATATGCATGCATCAACAATTTCATTCACATAGAATCTAATCTACTATACACTCATTCTGAAGCTTGGGTCTCAACCTACAACGTTTCCACTCCACAATCTATTTACATTTCTTTTCCTGTCATCATGTCTTAGTATTTCATCTCATCATGTCCTCAAATTTTAGCATTTAATCACATCACATCAATATAATAACATCATAACAAAATATAACCACTCAATTGACTGACATGTGTACAAGCGACAACAGTGCTCCTCCGTCCAAACTAGCTCTCCAACTCGTGATTATTACTTACATATAGTATAAAAATATGTCAGTAACAAGTGTACAGTTTCGAAAAATAAAATAAGTATAACAAGCTGGCTATGAAAGAAAACATCATATACTCCTCGTGAACACTCTAAAGGGCACCTACTAAGGAGCCACTATGTAAAACCCACGATTCGAGTCAGGGTTTTATATTCAGAACCGGTTGGTTCGACCGTTATTTTCGAGTCGAGTCAGTTTCAGAACACGTGTACTGAGTCGACGCCGGTCTCGTGTATGAACCATGAGGGTCATGTGTACCTAAGCATATGATGATAACGTCATGAACACAGCAGAAAAAATGAGTTATCAGAATATATGAGAGTATGCAGTTCTTTTTTTATTATGATATATAATAGATCGTAGAATTAGTTTTAGGCCGTTTATCGCATTAGGACGCGTTACGGGCATTTTGGGTGGGTTGATAGTTCTAGAGCATATCATTATGATTTTTTGTGTTGTTTGATTTTACGGGAATTTTCCCGATTTTTATGAATTTTTTAAGGTTTTAATACGACTTAGTTATTATACTTGACTCGAGCCGGAGATGAGATCAAGTCTTAATTGACGGCTGAACCAATTAGTTCAGCCGTCAATGCGAGTCAAGTCAATTTTATGATATATGTATTAAGCTGAGGTTGACCATATGTTATGAATGAGAAATAAGCTATCAAGACACTCCCCCATTATGCTCTAGACAGGCCCAAGGCTGATCAGGCAAGCCCCGACCAAGGACGCCACCATTGCCGTAAAGCTCGCTGAGCCGGTACCGACACACAACCTTGACCATGCCACATCGCTGGCCGGAACGCCAAAAATGTCAAAAACTATCGAAAAACCCTGGATTTGCCTGAAATTGCTGGATTTTTATGAAATTCCTCCGGTCAAACTTTGGATGCTGCGCAAGTGCTAAATTCGATTCCCGAGACACACGTGTAACACCCCAAATTCGGTATACCCTCGTGAACCAAACCGGCATGTTACAGGCCCCGATTAGGTCGGCTAACCAGAACCCAACTCATGCGGATCTAATCTCGACGTCTTAAGATGAAATCCTAACATGATACTACATGGATGACATGCAAATTAAATTACACACTAATATAATTACGATCAAATTAGTAAAAATTCTAAAATAACACAGACAAAATCTCTCCTAAAAGTGCAATAAGGGGCCACCTTGTCAAATAATATATATAAATATATATGCATGCATTAACAATTTCATTCACACAGAATCTAATCTATTATACACTCATTCTGAATCTTGGGTCTCAGCCCACAACCCTTCCAGTGCGCAATCTATTCACATTTCCTTTTCCTGTCATCATGTCTTAGTATTTCATCTCATCATGTCCTCAAATTTTAGCATTTAATCACATCACATCAATATAATAACATCATAACAAAATATAACCACTCAATCGACTGACATATGCACAAGCGACAATAGTACTCCTCCGTCCAAACTAGCTCCTCCAAGTCGTGATTATTACTTACATATAGTATAAAAATACATCAGTAACAAGTGTTGCAGGTCCAAAAAATAAAATAAGTACAACAAGCTGGCTATGAGAGCAAACTCTCATATGAAAGAAAACATCATATACTCCTCGTAAACACTCTAAAAGGCACCTACTAAGGAACCACTAGGCTGCAGCCAGTAGCGTCCAGAATTGACTGATCTATTATTGCTGATGCCTCTCTCAGCATTTTCTTACTTCATTTTCTGGTTTCAAATCCTAAGCCCTCTCCTTACCTCCATATTTCTCCTATCCTTGAGCACGAAGGCCGAGTATTCTCAGGCAGTCACCTTTAGTACCCTTTAAACCATAAGTCCAGATATGCGCTGTACTAAACAGTTGCCGTAAACCTCCACGTTCTTTGAATGTGAGGAACTCAAACGCGGAGTTGTCAGAATCCCTTGGGAATGGAACAATCCGTTGCACTAATCCAAAGCCCGCTTTGACTATCACAGCATCCGCTCGTGGTACGTGCAGTCGGTTTCTCCATCTCTCGTCTCACTGAAAACTCGATAAAATTATATATATAGGCCTGGGAAGGGATTTATATAATAGGCCCAAAGGCAACTTGTGGTGGATCTTGTTTTTGAAATCATCCTCGAGGGGTTATTAATCCGAAAAACTGTTCTGTTAAATGACCCGAATTAAGTGGGATCCAATAAAATGCCACTTAACCCATTTTGCAAATAATAAAATAAACATACAATAGAAGAGAACATAAAACAGAGACGAATCCTAAACGGACCTGGTAGAAGCTCCAAGCGTGTCATCGCGCCTAGGCGGCGAGCTCCTACTTCGCACCTACACATCAAAACTAAATGCTAATGCCTACTAACTAAATGATCCATCAAACTCAATGAATATCACACACAACGTAATAATCATCCGTCACAATCAACAATCAATAATCATAAGTATGAAAATAATTCTAATTCAACCTATTCATACCAATTTTATTGTATTTTTCCTAAGTTATATCGTACTTGATTAACATGCTCAGATTAATTCACCTACTTAGATCACCAATATTTACCCATTGCCAATCATATCATACATATCATTACATTTTTCATGCTCAGACTTTTATCATGGGAATCAATCAATCCTATCATGTTGTGCTAACAATCATCAATTTTAAATAACCAACTCAGAGGTAATTATACCTCACGTTATTGGCAATCGGCGATGATTAGGGTTTCATTGCGCATCTCGAAGCTCGAATTCGGCACTCATCGGTGTCCGAAGTTCGATTGGGATCAGCTGGACGAGCTTTGTGGAAGATCCGGCAAATTCCAGAGAATCGATTTTTTGGCGGGTTTCGGCGGTTTTCCGGCAGCTTCCGGTGGTTTTCCGGCGACAACCGCCAGCAGCATCTACTGGCTGGAAAGCAATGGTATTGGGTACCATTGGAACTGGCTTGGCGAGCCTGACACGTCTACAGCGTTGACATGGTCGGCGGAGGTGGTGCCTCACCGGAAAATGGCTAAAACAGAGGGTCGGTGGTGGGTGACTAAATCTGGTCGGCCTGGGTGGCGATGGCCTCTGCTCTGGTCAAGAAAGGTCACTGGGCGGTCGAGAGTGTCGAGGCAACCACCCGATCATGGCGGCGATGGTCGCTGGAGGTACGATCGGCAACGAAAGCGCAATGCAGGCGCGGCGCTAGTTGCGGCGGTTAGGCATCGTGGAGGCCGAATGGTGGCCGGGCCTGGTCGGGGCAGCATGGCGACATCATGGCGAGGCTAGGGAGCGTCAATCGGCGGCCGGGCGGTGTCGACAGCGGCGGTGAGACAAGCGGAGGGTGGTGCGGCTAGGGTTTGGACGGGGAAGAAGGCGTTGGGAGGGAATAAAAGGGCTGGTGGAAAACTTGTAAATATTACTTGACTCATCTCCGGCTCGAGTCAAGAATAATAACTAAGTCGTATTAAATCCTGAAAAAATTGAGAAAAATCCCATAAAATCAAACAAACACCAAAACATCATAATGATATGCTCTAGCACTATCAACCCACCCAAACTGCCCGTAACGCGTCCTAGCGCGATAAACGGCCTAAAACTAATTTTACGATCCACTATATATATAAAAACTAGCATACTCTCGTATATTCTGATAACTCATTTTGTTTTGCTGTGTTCATGACGTTATCATCATATACTTGGGTACGCATGACCCTCATAGCTCATACACGCGACTAGCGTCGGCTCAGTATACGTGTTCTGAATATCACTGGACTCGAAAATAACGGTTGAACCGGTTTTGAATATAAAACTCTAACTCGAATTGTGGGCTTTACACACAACTGAACCCTAATAATGGCCGATTGTCGTCGACATCGAAGTATAATTACCTCCGACTTAATTATTTAAAATTCATTATTAGTATCATAACATGTTAGGATTTGATTAATTGACGTGAATAAATACTTTGATTGTGAATAAAATGAATATGCATGATTTGAATTGTATCAAATAAATACTAATGATCTAATTAGGCAAATTAAGCACAAGTTTTTAATTAACTATAATGTAATTTAGAAAATCATAATGTGAATTGATGTGAATAAAACTAATTAGTATCAATTGTGATATTATCAAATACACTAGTTAGGGAATTTTCGATATGATTGTCTGAATTGATGACTTTGATTGTAAATGCTTGATATTAGTGTGATATTTAAGATATGTGAATGCATTATTAAGATAGTGGGGGTTAACTTCTACATTCGATGTGGATGTATAGAGTAGGAGCCTTTAGATTTGACTGTGGATTGCATATTATATTATATATTTAAAACGGTGTTAAAGCCCAAACATCTCATCTATGTATTGAATATTACATCACCATCTTGAAAGGCCAAGGGTAGATCCAAATTGGGTTAACCAAATTAAGTTAATTACCAAACGATTTGATTACTCATGGCATTTACGATTTGGTTCGCGAGTGAGCCGAATTGAAGTGTTACAATATTAATAATAAAAGTAATTTAAATTTTAATAAGAAAATATTTTAATAATATATGATATTTACTTTCATAATTTTTAATTCATATAAAATTATACTCTAAGTTTTTTCTTAATAGCAAATGACGATATATAAACAAATAAATAGTTAATTAACTTAATACAATTTGTAAATGTAACACCCCAAATCCGGTCCACACTCGTGAACCGAACCGGCATGTTACAGGCCCCGG